>MJUU01057440.1:20786-51968 GCA_002080025.1 Modiolus philippinarum | reverse complement strand
TGATTGTTTTTCAACGAACCAGTGTAGGGCTGTAGCAAAGGACTCGAATAACTTGGAACTGACTGCCGCACCCATCAACACGTTTTTGTCATAATAGTATTGATTCTCAAACTTAAAACCCGTGAGATCAAATTCGCTAGGTGAAAGACGTAACAATCGGAATGCCGATTTGATGTCACATTTTGCTAGCAGGGAATTTTTCCCCAAGTTTTGTATCATTTTTACCGCATCATCTATGCTAGAATACTTCACTGAGCTATGCTCTTTGTCGATGAAATCGTTTACAGATTGGTTAGTCGGGTACGATAAATTGTGTATCAAACGGTATTCGGGGCTAGATTTTTTGGGGATAACCGCAATAGGGGAAACCTTAAATGTGGGAAAAGGGGGACTATTAAAAGGGCCGGCTATTCTGCCTTACTTTACTTCTTTTTCGATTTTTTCTCTGGCGGCAATAGCCCTTTCCCCAGCGATTTCTTTTGAATGTATTTCAAACGGAAGACGAGGGCCGGAGTATTTAAGCGAGAACCCGTATTCAAGTCCATGAATCAATTCTAAAGCCTTTTCTGGGTAGGGATACTGGGTTAGATCCCTCTTTACAGTCTCTACTCTGATTGGCGAATAACCTAATGAATATAACTGGGTTCTACCTGAAAATCAAAACATTCATTTGAGAGAAAAATAACATATTGAAATTAGATTTTGTTAGGAATGTTTTTATGTACAAAAAGAAAACACCCTTTTATCAGTTGTTTGGGTATTACGAAGCTACTTGGACTTGCAAAGGGTAGCAGGGTGATTACCGTTGCAGTTTGAACACCTATGACTAAATTTACACCTTTTCCCAAAATCACACCTGATCCCTTTATTAAAATTCCTGCATGTTAACGGACGGTTAACAGAGTTGGAGCCTGTGCCTCTATAAGTTAGATTATTTCCGGAGTGAAATAACTGATCTGACCTCAAGGGAGTACCCCACTTAGTTTGTGAACTGTTCAAGTGTGCAGGTCCTGTGTTCAAGGCGGAATTATGTGGAGTTGAAACACATAACATCCGTAACTCCATGTCTACGACGCCCCAAGAGGACTAGGGAGAACGGGCTTTTCTTAGGCGATACTGTTCATCATATTGAACCCACCCCCCTGAATATCCTCTAGAGGCTGCTAATCTGACTGTGTGTATGTATTTGAAAAACTCATTACCTTTATTGGGCCATTTTTCTAACATAATGCTAGCGTATACCATAAATGCTGATGTCCAAACATGTATACTTTTAATAGGGGCCGATGACTTAGACACGACGGATAACATGCCCCCTTTTACTGTTAATTCACCCTCCATTGTGGGTTCGTTTACGAGGTCCCTATTAGATTTTAGTAGTAAATTCAAATCAATAAATTCCCCGTTCCACACCTTTTCTTTTATTTTTGTTGGAATATGAGATGAAATTGGATCAAAAACACTTGGAAAAATTTCGGGGTCATTATCCACTTGTAAACTTGAATGAATCAAACTGGAGGGAACCCCTATTACATTGCTTGGAGGATACATTTCATATAAATCAGACTGACTAGACGTACCAAGGTTAAGGGCATTTCTATCTGCATTGTGTCCACTGGTGCTAGGGCCTGGCTGTTGATTTGTTGGAGATTGGCTAATCTGACGCTCTGGGAGGTCGCTGTCATGTTGTCTTTCTGGCTGCCTTAAATCTTCTGCAGCTATAGGACTATGTCCTGATGCTGACCCTCTCGTGTCCGGCTGTTGAAGTACCAGGCCAGATGAAGATGTGCTGATCGGCGTAGATGAGTGCCGTTCGACTTGCGCTGTTATATTGATCACAGGGCCGTGTGCCATTGACAACTGTGGTTGATAATTTATGGAATTAGCCGGCCTTTGAGATGAAGTTCCCGCACATGAATTTTGGTTCGAAGGTGGTACCGACACATCTGCATGATCTTGGATGTTTTGTGGTCCAGATGATGCCTTTTTCTGCTTTTTTGCTGGACGGGCGTCTCCCCCGCTTTTCTTTGTTGGTTTTCGTTGTCTTTTTGGAGGTTTCATATTGAAACAGCCCAGGATGGATAGGATTTTCTTCGATTTGTATGTCGTTGAAAAATATTGTGTTTTGTCTTATCGACGAGCGTGTAAAACGGTGACGTCACAAAAACGGCATGGAAATATGAAAACAACACTGGATTGAGAACGAAAATCCGGAATTAACGGATAATTTTCGGCTTTTCACTTTTGTTAAATTGGTTTATCCTATAAAGGGATAAACCTTATTAAATATAAAATTTGGCAATGAATAATCATTTGTATTAGAACTTTCAGTATCAGGTCTTGTCTTCAACAAATGGCATGTGGTTCTCATTATTTTTAGCTCCCTTAACAACAGGTTAATCATTATTTGTTTTACCTTTTTATTACTCGTAATAGAATAAGTTTTCCTTAAATAGATTCCCTCGCTGTGTTCTCATGAAAAATAACCTTTCACTTGGTGGTTTTAATGAAAACATATTTTCGTCAGACTTGTAAGATCTCAAAATTTTTTCACACTTTTTTGTTCTGTCATCCGATTTTTTATCAAAATTTTTAAATGTGGAAGCAATTCTTCAAAACTATAAAGAATATTATTAGAAGAAATCATCGAAAGCAATGTTTTATCACCACAATAAGTATTTAAAACCTTTTTATGAAATTTAATCTGTAATTTTACTGCTTTTAACTTATTTTCAGGATTTGATATTTTTTTTTCAAATTTCTATTCATTCTGAAATGCTGAGCCTTACACCACACCATGGCGTTTAATTTCAACTCTTCAAGAATTAATTTCTTGTTGCTTCCAAAACCTTCCTTTATTTGTTTTTTATTCATTTTAAGCAAAAGAATATTGCTCATTGGACGTTAAACTCTAACTAATCAATCAATCATATATTTTTTTTTCTTTTCTAATTCTACATTGATTTTTAATACTCGGATTTTATCTCTCGCCAATCTAAATATTTCTGCTTTTTTAGCCTCTTCCATTTCATCAAGTCATTTTGCAGTTTTGTTATTAGAAAATAAATATCATGCCTTCAAGTGCTATAGTATTTGCACTTGGTTTATCGCTGTTAAGACGGTCTAAATTTGAGAAATCTCGCCAAGAAACAAAAATTTTGTTTTAACAGATACCCGTTTCTTTTCTCAGATTTTCACTTCCACCTTCTGTTGTTTCATTTATCATAGAAGCAGGCAAACAATCTGAAATTGCCTTTCAATAATTATCATAAATTAATAATAAAAATACGAAGGGCCTCTATAGTTAAAACATTTAAAACCACCCAAATATCATTAAAGTCTAAAATATGATCTACATTTTCAATGATTCGCCATAAAGGCCCGGTTAATAATTTATCTACGATTCCAGGTTCCCTACAACCAGCTTAATATACAGGATGAACATTTGTCCGGACAGTACATGTACCTGTGTGTATTGTCTTGATGTTTTATGTACTTCATTGTAAGGGTACTCGTCATGATAACATTTTTTCTAGTTTGATTTTTACTGTGATTAACAATGAAGGGATATGCGAGTCTTTTTGTGTATTTATTTTTTAGCCATTCACCACACATAGGGGAGGGTTTGGGTCGAAGGAAACGAGTTTAACCGCACCGCAATTTTTGCACCTGTCCCAAGTCAGGAATATGTTGGTCATTGGCTTGTCGTTGTCTTCTTTAAAAAATTTAGTTTCTTGATATTTGGGTATTGATGTGGTATTGATGTGGTTTGTTTCCATTTATTTATTCACTTTTACCCTTTTGGAGTCATTTAGGGCTTGCTATATGGTGTGAGGTTCCTCACTGTGGTGACCCCTAGATGCTTAGTTTTGAATGGTTTTAACCTGGATATGGGATGTTGTCTCCTTGACATTTACCCCATTTCCTTTCTTTTTCATTTTTCATAGTTATATCAAGAATTAACCAATCTTTTTCTATCATCTTTGTCAAAATACTTTTAAGCAAAATCTTTTATATGATTTCTGAACACTAATTCCCATTGAAAACAAATTAATTCTATGACCACGAGAGGTTGTCATTTTTAATTCAGTTGGACTTTCCAGCTGATTCAAAAAGGTTTAAAAAGGTAAACCATTCCCAAATTTCTCATCAGCAAATGGCTCAAAAAGTTTAGTTGTAGCACGAATAAATCAAAACAACTTGGGTTATAATTTTTTTTTTCATTCTCATTTTTTGAACACATTTTATTCCCAAATCTTCTAACCTGATTCTGCTTGAGTAGCAAAATACATGAAAATTACACTTAAAGCCTTTTATTGCACATATTTTCTTCACAACTTCTTAATCAGTATCAGTTTCTTTAAAGTATGAATTCGTTTTTCATTTTCTCAAGTAAACCCTTTGGTGATGTGTTTGCAATATGACGATCGGCCATCATGTTTTTATTCACAAAATATTTTTATTTTCCTTTTCACTTTCATCATTTTTCAATAATTTTGGCATGCCAGCTAAAACTGATTCGATTAATTACTTAAAACTTTCTGAATCATAACGAACAATTTCACTTATACCTAAAGTAAATTTACCAATCGAAGTGCCAACCTGCACACCACCAAATTCATGGCCACTTCGTTTGTTGCCGTCCGTATGGAATGTGTTGAAATCATTTGATAGCATTGCCTCAGCTGTTTGCAATTGAGCATGGACTTTGGCCTCCACTAACATAATTCCTGAAAATGTTCGCTTAGATACTCTTTCAACTTTAAGCACTCCAAGTTTTTCTATCACAATTCTGACATTTTTTTCCACATTTCTCAGACCATAACTCATACGTTTACTCCAACTGCAATAAATTTCAATGAATAAGCTGTATGACCATTTCGGAAATTAAATCCTTATCAGCAACACTAGAACCCAAACAACGGAAATTTACAATTTCAAAAAATGTTTAAAATGCATAAAACCAAACGAAATCCGAATAATCAGTAATATCAAATATAGCTAAGAACAAAACTACGATGGAGGGAGTTAAACTCTGGGTTTTAGAATTAAAAAAAATACATGATACTTACAAATTAAGTGTACACATGAGATATCATCTCGTGTACAAGTCGACTATATCTAAGAAAAATAAAAAGCATGCATCTCAACACAGGGTATTCAGTAATATCAAATATAGCTAAGAAGAAAACTACGATGGAGGGAGTTAAACCCGGGGTTTTAGAATTTAAATAAATTACATGATACTTATGAATTAAGTGTACACATGAGATATCATCTCATGTACAGTACAAGTCGACCATATCTAAGAAAAAAAAGCATGCATCTCAACACGGTGTATTCAGTAATATCAAATATAGCTAAGAACAAAACTACGATGGAGGGAGTTAAACTCTGGGTTTTAGAATTTAAATAAATTACATGATACTTATAAATTAAGTGTACACATGAGATATCGCATGTACAAGTCGACCATATCTAAAAAAAATAAAAAGCATGCATCTCAACACGGGGTATTATTTAATCTCCACACTGAATTAAAAAACTAACTCCTGTATTCAATATTTTACGAAAGGATATGGAGTTAACTCCAACTGCAATAAATTTTTATGAGCTGTATGGCAATTTAGGGAAATTCATTCATCTTCAGCAGCACTAGAACCCAAACATAGGTATTCAACAATTTCAAAAAAAAAATGTTAAAAAATGCACACAACCAAACGAAATACGAATTATCAGTAATATCAGATATAGTTCAGGACGAAACAAGTCTGGGTGTGATAATTTACATCGATACAAATCCTTAAAAATATTTCTAATGTTATGAAAAAATTAATCCATGCTATAATAATAATATATACTTAGTGTTTTCCACAACGATTCTTCAAATATGGTTTTAAACATGGCCACTCCAACGGGTTTGTGAAGAAATAGGTAAGACAAAAAGCTAGTTAATGACACGACCTTACTTCGAATTCCATTGTTGACTGTTATTTTTCAACGTTTATAAATCCACATGGTGAAACCAAAAAAACAAAAAAAAATCTGCCTTTGATCAAAACTAAGTAAGAGTGTAAATATTCTTTGCTTGGGTGACAGTTTTTGGGTCGGATCACACTGCTAGACTAAAAAGAGTAGGGGTTACCCTAATCGTTTGTCAGAATCCTGCTGATTTGATTGTGGTATTGGGCATTTTCTTCACCAAATGGTGCCTTAAATCGAGACCACACACTATTGTAAAATTATGGATTTTTTTTTCAAAGAATCCAGGGTTGTTTTAGCGAAGAGATATCCTCATGGCAAGTGTTTATGAACTGTTTTATTAAGTGACAGGACATATGAATGATTAAAATCACACAGTATCAACAGGATACCATTTTAAATGTTTTTGTTGGCGATTTTTGTATTGATGTACACGCATCTAATGTTTTTCATACCAACTTTTGCTGTAACACGAAACAACATTATGCAGAGTACACTCATACAGAAACCACAATACACCATTTCATATTTCAGCCACCAAAAGAAACACTGAATTCACAATTTTATATTGTGAAATCTTCGCTTGCAATCATCTTGAATATCTTATTCCCTTCTCACCAACGCACCCTTTCTAAATTCCCCGCACCCTACTTTTTCAGTGGCAGTCAGACTTTCCCGTCCCCTGACCCTTTCCATACCCCAAAGTGATTATTTAATACCCCAAAGTGATTATTTAATAACAGACTTGTTCTCGTCTTGATATAGCTGAAACGTTACTCAGTAGACGTTAAACAATATTAAGTCAATCAATCAAAATAACTGATGCATTTCGACCACTATATGTCTCCTCAGTGCAGATAAAAAATCAACATTTTGAAAACTCAAAATCAACAAATAAAAATGCTGATAAAGTTCAGATACCTCACAAACCTAAAATTTGAATATAATCACGTGTTACTGTATATTATTCATCATCTTGAATTTTCAGATTTGCAGACAGAAACAGAAATTCTAATTTTCTAACGTGTTTTACACTAATTTTGAAAGGACGGCGTCTAAATTTTAAAGGCGTAAAATAATCAATGGTTTACCGTCGGACCCAATAGCAACGCGATTGCGTATATGCATTCCAAACTCTCGCTAATTTTAAATGAATTAAAAACGTTCTCTTTGAATTTGCATTGTTTTTAGGATCTTCAGGGGTAAATCGTAGATTTTACTGTCGCAAATACCCGTTATCAAATCCACATAATTATTTAAAAGAAAATAACGGTGACCTATGCAGTCTTCCATATTAAATGAATTAAGACTGTTTTTCTTCTGTAGTTCCCTGGTAGATTGTGGCATGTGGCTGTAATTTTCAGCCATTGAAGATGTTTCCTGTTATCCTCTCTTTTACATTTATATTTATTCCAAAAAGATTTAATACACACTTTACAATCAGGCTTTCTTCGTTATTCTTTCATTGTAAGTGTTTCCTGTTATCTTTCCTTCATTAATAATTTCTGTATTTTGACCTGACTACCCCACATAGACTGGGCATTCCCTTATCCTCCTTCTGGGAGACCCGAGGGAACCCCGGGGTATAGAAATAGGACCTAGTATCTCCGGTTTGCGGGGTATGACCCCGAGGGAACCACCGGATATAGAAATTGGACCCAGCCCGTGGTTGTGTGGAATGAATAAATACACAACCCATCTTTCGGATGGGATGTAAACTCAGGTCCACGTGTGGGAAGAAATGCCACGCTTCCGGCACGTTAAAGAACCCTTGTAGCAAGCTCTTTTTTTTAGTGGTCCGTAGATGATCAGCTACAAAGCTAAATTCCACGCCCCTTTCTATTTCACCCTACTTTTCCAGTGGCAGTCAGAATTTCCCGTCCCTTTCCATTCTCCAAAGTGATAATTTATTAACAAACTTGTTCTCGTCTTCATATAGCTGAAATATTGCCAGTAGACGTTAAACAATATTGAATCAATCCACCTACTCGGGACGCGCCTAGCAGCTCTGTAGCTGGTGCCCCTGAAAAGCGATTCAGGAACCGCGACTGTACGTAGAACCCAATAAGTCTTTTTTCTTCTATTATAATGTAATTTCTGATCTCATAATAATAAGAAGGTACCTAAAACGAGTTTACATCCAGCTTTGTGACCTGGCACATCGATTTGTTCCAGGGGCTTTAATTACAGTTTTCTGAAAGCTTCTCCAGGCATGTTTAGGTATAGGGAATACCCTGTACATGCGGGTAGACGGTTCGCACAGCGTGCCAGCAGATATTGCGGGGGAAAGCAAATATGCTAAGGGGGAAAAGTTTTGATACTTTTTGGGTGGTTGTCTGGAGAAAAGGAAGTTTGAACATTATTCAAACGCAAGTATGTTATAATGCCTCTGCAATGAATAGGCTACAAAATGGTCAAGAGAATTAAAATCCACAGACTGTAGTTTCTCCGAATACCTCGACATAATTTCAAGATTTCGGGTGAAAACAAAATTCCAAAATTTTGCCTGTCTAACATATATATGAATCGTTTTACTTACATACAATAAAAAATACAATTTCACCAAGACTGTGTCCCCCAAAATACATGCTTTCATCGTTGGTCGAATATTTCACACTTTTTGTATTCGTGATCGGGGGGGGGGGGGTCATATATCTTTCCGGGGGAAAAGCATTTTTATATATTTTGCTGTACTGTTAGAAAGAATTGCACGTACATGAGAGCAAAAACACGATGCAGTCTTCAAGAATAACACCAGTGACTGAATGTGTATTTTACATAAAAACTTTTATACACAAATTACCGATTCTTTCAGCTAAATTCCTCTGACGAAAGTATTTGCCACAAGCGACAAAAGAAGTATTTGCGCTTTTCAAAAAGGTTTAAGTGTCAAAGACACTGCATAATATGTCTCTGCCCTCACGAAAACGTGTTTTGTCTTTAAACAAACCACTGCTTTCCCCCGCTAAGATATATGACTTTCTCCCGGTCACATGCAAAAAAAATGTACAATATTTGAGTAATGATGGTAGCAGGTATTTTTGAGCGACAAATTCTTGTTGAAATTGCATTATTGAATGAACATGAACAAGTAAAACAATTCATATATCACGTTGGAATAGTAAAATTTTTGAAAATATCATTTTCACCCAAAAGTTTGAAATAATGTAGAGGTGTTCGGAGAAACTGCAGGTTGTGAATCTTTATTCTCTTGACCACCGTGATGCTATTCATTGCTGGGTTCCGTGGTATATAGCATTATTACATAATTGCGTTTGAATAATTTTCAAACTTACTTTTCTCAAGACAACCAACCAAAAAGTATCAAAAACTCCGTATCCCTTTAGCATATTTTACCCCCGCACTATTTGCTGGTACGCCGTGCTTCATTATACGGAATTTCTAGCAGCGCACTTTTGTCGCAAACTGGGTGAAGAAATTCTTCAGTTTTCACATTTCCTGAACGGTGTAGAAACATTTGTTCTCCTTTCTAGAGTAGAGAACAGTTTTCTTGAAATTTCCCGCCAAATTTAGTCGGAATTCAATCCTTGGGGTTTTTCGTCCAGTCATTAAGAGAAACAGTTTCCAAAACTTAAACGTGTCAATTATAAAAATTTCTCACATCTCGTTAAATAATTTTTCAAATTTTTAAAAAGTTTGGCAAGCCTCTGTTTGAAACATGTGCAAAATTTATATAACTCGATGCGAGAAATTTCATAATCAACTGGTTTTCGTTGTGGAAACTATATTTATTCATGCTGTATAAAGAACCCCGATATATTTCCCGATGAAGGAGAAATCTGACTTGTCGAGAAGGCCAAATTTTCTGCCCCTACCAATTTCTTCATTTTCGGTATTATGTTTCTTTGCGAGTGACAATCGAAACTCTTGATTGGGTGTCTTTTGTCTAATGGAATTTTTTAAGCAACTTCTTTTCGTAATAATGTAGCTGAAATACTTCTTTCCTCACCGTTCATTGAAGATCTTATGGTGGCTTTGAGTTGTTGTAACTCCCCTTTGGGTGGTTGTCTCTTTGGCACATTCCCCGTTTCCCTTCTTTTTCCTGTTCTTACTTGAAATGAAATTATAGTCCGTCAAAAAACTTCTGTAACCTCAGTATTTGGTATTCGGATCAATTTAACTTTATGCACTTTTATCCAATTAGACATTCTGGAATGTAACTGATGATTTCATTGAAATCACTATGTTCGATTTTTATCTTCACTGAAGAGACACAAGTTGTCCAAAAGGCAATTTGCATAAACTAAATTTTACATTAAGGATGGTCACTCCTCAAGTTCATTATATCAAGGTTTTAAAATAAGTATCTTTATTTCTTACAACATTGATCATACAACATTTTAAGCAAAAAATATCGATAGGGCAGTGTGCCCGTTTTTGAGATTTAGGTGCCTAAACTTTTGGCGGGAAACCGAACTCCTCTTGATTTTTCATCTACTTTGCATTAAGGCAATCACCTTTTGGAAAATAATGAAAATATATTAAAAATTTCATCGAATTTTGTCAAAAGTTTATTCAAGATGTATACAAACATATTTTGAAAAGAAAAGTGGGGACCACTGTGCAAAATTTTCTAATGCATCATGTTGGATAAAATAAGAGAATTCCGAAAATCAGAGACAGTTTCAAAAACCTGAGGAGTAACCATCCTTAACTTCGGCATTTATTCGCTACCATTGTTAAGATACCTCTACTAGTTGACCTAGGTCCCCAAGAATATTCACCAGTAGTACTAAGCTGCTGGCCAAAGCGATTTTTTTAACTAACAATATCTTATTATTTGTGAATTTTTAGCTCGAGTCAACAAAAAATTCAAATATCATTAGCCCAAACAAATAATGGCAATACTGCAGCAGGAAGGGAGAAGGCGGGACGATTCCTTCCTTATTTCATATTTTCCGAAGTAGGCCTTCAAAACAATGATACACATGCATAGATTTTGCGCCATGAGTTATTCCTCTTATATCTGATCTGATTATTTTAGTATGAACTGTATGGAATAAGAATTTGTTGAAACATGGAATACCATATACCGAAATTATTCTGAATTAACATTTAGTTTTTATGCAGATTGTCAATTTCAAAAACTTTTGTCTTTAGTGAAGAAATAATTAAAAAAGACGAAGGTCGAATGACAACAGATAGCAGGCATTTCTATTTCAAATTTACTTTTTTCAAAATCTAATTGATTACACTGACAAATAATCTGTACTATGTTTATTAAGTAATACACCTGCTAACGAATATCGAAGCAAAAATGATAAAATGGGGTATTCCAAAATCAAAATGATGATTAAATTTAGCGTTTCGGATTGCAAAGTATATCTACAGGTAAGAAGTATTGAGAATAAAGTAACTCAAATACAGCTTGATCACGGAAAATAAAATAAAAACGTACTCAAATTCTCTTAAAAATCATAACATAATTACGTTACAGTTTTCAGTAGTTAATAGATCAGGTCTCATTTCTTGAAGGAATGTCCGTCAATTCATGTTGCTATAACATTTTGAATATCAGAATCTTGCGTAACTTCATTTTATAATATGCCCCGCCTACAAAGGTCGGTGGCATATAGTGTTCAGGTCTGTCCGTCCAAAGTTTCAGATGCCTGTATCGGTTTTCAGAGGCCCCATCTAAGGAGCTGCATATCGCGTGCCCATGTAGTAGATAAGGGAATGCCCTGTCTATGCGTGGTAGTCAGATCATAATACGGAAATAAACAAGTGAAAATTCTTGTCGAACTGCGATTAAAGGTAATCAATTTGACATTCCCTGTTTATAGCAAAGAACAAAAGTGGGATAAAATGATGGGTAGGGGCAGGATTTTAGCCCTCTAAACGAAACCAAAATTAATAATTAAAAATATATATTAAAAAGTATTTAAATTACAAATTAATTAAATATTGAAGATACCACTCCAAGGATTGTACATTAAACACTGGTTTTTATATTGATACCTTTGGGGTTTTGGGTACCCAAAGTGAATATAATTTGTTGTTCTAACTGTTGTCGTGAACTGTCAACCAAAGTAAGGACGGATCATGGCTTCAATGGAATGTTGGCGAAACCTGAAATGCGCAGCGTAGTTAAGGCAGATTTCAGCACGTTTTTGATAATGGGAAGTAACTCTGCACGATATGAATATTCATTACGTTATTGCAGACGTCATCACAGCGTGTACCTCATTGTGGATTGTTCTTTTTAGATATAAAAACATTTTAAAGCAAGATGTAAACCATCTAATATGATACATCAATACTTTATGGTGTTCTTAAACGGTTTTAACAAAAATAATGAACTGTTTGTGTAATACTCAATTTTTTTGTTTGTGCATACGTAATTAGAAGGCGGGACTCCATTTCCTTATATGGAAATCGGTGTTGATCAGGAGCTTGAATCGTTCGATTGCGGAACTGTCAACATTGTAAGGTAAGATCACTTGAAAAAATAGATATCTACAAGTCTTTTAAGTTTCTAATGAAGATCGAATAGAAAAGATTTCAAATACATAGACCCAAGCCATGGTTACTGCTGGTGAGAAGCAAAGAAAAGCCGAAATACATATGTTTTCGAACGAAATCAAAAAAGGGGAGGGCTCCCACGTGTTTCGACAAAAAATACAGACAAATCATGGCTTACAGTTTGAGTAACCCTGCAAAAGTAAGGGGTGTTTTGTTGCTTGGCCTGTTTGGTTGTCAGTCAGATTAGCTTAAGTTTACTTAATGGGACCATGTCCTATAGTTTGACCCTTGGCTTAGGCCTTAGCCTTATTCAACCCTATTACCCAAAATCTAACTATAGTCCATAACCTTAACAACAGTCAGATGTGGTAAATGCGAAATTAATTGACATGCTTTTAAGTCATAATTTTGGTTGAAATAATGTAGCACGTTTAGGCCACAGGGGCCGGTAACATCACATGGGTACATTTGTAACATACAATATTGATATACTGGGTCCCATCTATCATATGTATACATAGCTGCGGAACCGTAGCTCTTATGGTCCTTGTGCTGATTGTCCGCCAAATCAGAAAAATATAAAAGGACCTATAGAGCTACGGTTCCGCAGCTAATGTACATGTATACATATAGATGGCCGGGCCCGGTCTATTAATATCGTATGTTATTACATACTTAGTAGAAATAAAAGCGTTTTTGCATGATCAATATGACCGGAAGTAAACTGTCCATATTTTCACACCCCAGGAAAATAATAGGTTATTTTATGCTCCTCGTGCATCTCAGACAAAATAAACGACTTCCGGTCCATATTGGCCTGGGCAAATAAACGACTTCCGGTCCATATCGGCCTGGCATTTCTAAACATCAGAAGTATGTAATAAAAAGTTTAATACATGTGCATTTCCATATTGACCTGGTTATCATCCCCCGACCCATATTGTCCCTCGACTTCGTCTCTGGCCAATATGGGTGTCTCGGGATGATAACCAGGCCAATATGGAAATGCCCATGTATTAATCTTTATTTATTACATACTTAGTAGAAATAAAAGCGTTTTTGCATGATCAATATGACCGGAAGTAAACTGTCCATATTTTCACACCCCAGGAAAATAATAGGTTATTGTATGCTCCTCGTGCATCTCAGACTTCCGGTCCATATTGGCCTGGGCAAATAAACGACTTCCGGTCCATATCGGCCCTGCATTTCTAAACGTCGGAAGTATGTAATAAAAAGTTTAATACATGTGCATTTCCATACTGACCTGATTATCATCCCTCGACCCATATTGTCCCTCGACTTCGTCTCGGGCCAATATGGGTGTCTCCGGATGATAACCAGGCCAATATGGAAATGCCCATGTATTAATCTGTATTTACTGGCCCCTGTGGTTTAGGCCGAATACTGAAGTGAGTCGAAAATAGGATGTTTGACGATATTTGTTCTGAATCATGGGTACGTCACAGATTCCAATTGGGCTATACTGTCACTGTGTATTGGAGTTGGACTGCGCAAGATTTATTTCCATGGACAGAGGAGAGCTGCTTTCTGAAACTCCTCAGGTTTAGTAACACACACTACTAATCTTTGAGCTGTTTCCAATCTACAGTACTACAGAAAGAGACATACCATAACTAATCACTGTGATAGTGGGAATGTCTTGGAAAGTGATGGGGATTAATTTTTTCCTTGAAAATTCTTTTATTGGGGGCATTAAAAACCAAGTTTGTCAGGACATTTCCTGTATTACAGGTAAAAATCTAATTAAGCAGGTAGACTTCAAAGAAATTACAGGTAAAATGGGTAATAAAATTTAATCCTCCCCACTCTGTTTTATGGCTTTTTAGGTCTATCACAGTGATAGTATGTCTGTGATTTTATGTCTAAAGGATTAAAATTTATGTCTTTCCAAGTGATTTGTTATGGTACGTCTCTTTCTGTACTGTATTGCTTTGTGTATTGGTCTTTATGTGTGGTACTATGATTGCTCTCTAGTTGTTTCTTATTTGGTTTGCTATGACGTTTTACATGTATGTACTATAGTATTAGTCACTGTATTTTGCTACTCTAATTTTGCATTTGGGTTTTTGGAGTACATGTTTGTGTTATCTTCATTACTTGCTACTGTACCTGTTACTGGCCGGGTTTGTTGCCCCTAAGAACTTTAAATAAGGTCACTGCATCAGTCAATATTGGGGATTTATTTTTTACATGTAGCAGATGCTCCATTTTCGGTTACTGTATCAACATGTATATGTAACAAGAATACATTTGTAATTATTTTAATCACTTTGTCTTGACAATGTATATTAGAAATAAAGTACATTTTGTTTATGTCAAGCATTTTGAATTTCTAAATATCCTGACATTATGAGTCTGGATTAGTGACACAATGAATGAGCCAAAATCTCATTTTTGAATGATTCAGTTACAGTTCTTAGCAAACCTTATTTTGTAAATGTATATGTATGGAAGCATACATGTATAAGGGACATGCATAACAAAAAAAAAATTCAACAATTTACTATCTCTCTACATCAAGTTGCACTTCCATTTAGTATAAGTTTTTTGTTTGCAGTATCACTTGGGTCGAAGTGCGTATCCAGAATTTCCTTATTTCAGTGAATGGCATTTAATTTCTATAGATGCGACTCGATTAAGTACCTTATTGGCGTTAATAATAAATTGACTGCAAAATGTGCACATTGACACCAATAAGGCACTTAATTGAGTCACATCTATAGAAATTAAATGCCATTCACGTAAATCAGGAAATTCGGCCCCTGTGAGTATACATTTGGTTAGTGGTGTAATGATACTATACAATTATGGCACTTCCTCGAGATCAATATAGGGTTTAACGGAGCAATAAAGTAATATTAAGAAAAAGATTTTAAAATGTAATCAAATTGAGAAGACAAAAGGTTGCAATATGTATCACAATACACTTGTGATGTGTCGATATATATAATCATGATACAATATTTTATTGATGATACTCATCCTTACAATTTTGCACAGATTACAAACAGAAAGGCTTACATGTAGATCTCAAGTATTGGAACACAGATTGCAAGTGTTGAGTCCCAAATTGCAAGTCCATCCCAATGTCAAGTTTTGCGTTTAGGTCCATATTTTGGTAACCTCTTGTAATATTTTAATATTATTACATCAGTATATGCAACTTGATTAGTACTACCAGATTCACCAACAATTAAAGATCCATGACCTACATTATACGCTTGAGTGACTTTTGTTAAATTTTGTGTTTAAGTCAATTCTCAACAACTAAACATCATGCAACAATGATGTTTCATCAAATTAATCACCTTGATGAGTGCTACCAAAATCATTGAGAATTGAGTGGCTTTGACCTATATTTTACGCTTGAGTGACTTTTGTTAAATTTTTCATTAATGTCCATTTCTCATCACTTACTCATTATACTAGAGCTGAGTATCGTGAGGAATCTCATGATACGATACGTATCCTGATATCTGCTTGCGATACGATACTATCATGATGCGTATGATGGTATTGACTATTGTAAATCTTGTTTTCTTGACACAAATTCAGCAGATATCAAGATTATGAATTGCATTATACAATTGTTTTAATATCTGAGCCATGTATCTGTCATAATTGTTATTAAATATTAGTAATTATATCAATTTATAAGCCGTGGGAGCATTCACAATGATAACTTCGTTTATATTTACGAGTTCCGCCATATTGGCGCTAATAAAACGCAGATCGGATCGGATGGAGCTGTATAAAACAAAGCCGTTTTCGGTATTGCGATTCCGGACCAACGATATGATACGGGAATTGTCATCACTCTGTATCGATATAATCGATTCATCGATGAATCGTTACCCCTCTACATTATACTACAAGGATGTTTCATCAAATTGATCACCTTGATGAGTACTACCCAAATCATCAAGAATTACACATGTAAGTGGCCTTGACCTATATTTTACGCTTGAGTGACTTTTGTTAAATTTTGTGTTAAGTCCATTTCTCAACAACTAAAACATGATAGCACAATGATGTTGCATCAAACAAATCACCTTGATGGGTGCTATCCAAATTAAGGACAATTTAGTGCCTTTGACCTACATTTTACACTAGAATGACTTTGTTAAATTTTTACATTGGGCCCATTTATTAGCAACTAGGTGATTAATCAAATAAATAGTGAGTACTGCATAATCGTGGATAATTTTACAACCTGACTAATGCTTTATGCTTCAGCGACACAGATATTTTATGCTTCAGCGACTTTACATATGTAGTTTGGTAATTTTTGTTTACGTCCATTACTAAACAAATATTTAATGAATAATCATCTGTAACAGTACTTCTTGATGATTCCATACCAATTCAGTGACCGGAATGCTGATTCGCATAAGTTATCTATTGCGATAAATTTGTTGACGGGGCATTCCTGTCTTATAGACACCTTCTCTAAGTTTCCCTTAATTTGTGTCCAGCTGTGTCAAGCTCCCTATTGTGTCCATCTAATTATTGTGTCAAACTATTTACTGTTTCCAAATTCACTTTAAACTACACTTGTTCAAATTTCATTGGTTGACATGCTGCGATTGTATCATGCTGAGCTCTGCAAAGCCCTTTATTCTCATCAGTTTTAGTGATCAGGCAGGGAAGAGTGATACATCCATTAGGGTCCCCACCTGTTTTTCCATTTGATCCTTCCTGTTTCTCAAAAGTGGTATATCATGTAAATGCTACGTACATCAAATCAATGGACATACATCACGTACATGACATAAAAAACAGCTGCACAATTTTAATAGCAAAAAATGAAAGCAAATCCAGTCTCAATACAAAAAATAATAAAGATTCTCCTGTCAGTTATGTGAAAACCATTTTCGACCATTGACCTGGCTTTTCTCTTTTGCATATTTATGTATGTATATACACCTTGCCAAGTATGTAAAGTCTATCTTACATAGTTAAAAATTATAGCAATTACTTAAGTTTTGGATGCATAGACAGACAGGATGAAAACCAATTATGCCCATGATCCTTGATCTTGGACCTTAAAAAGTTTACACCAAATATTCAAAATACTAGTATGCCAGATATTTTTTGAACGAGTCTATAAATTTGGAATTTTATATTTATACATACCTAATACGATATTTTAATTTTGGTAAAATATTCAACAAATGATCAAATAACACCCAGGGGATGATTTTGAGGTAAAAGGTAAAAATAAATAAAATTTCAGCTTGACAAGCAGACAAGTCAGCATCCAAATTAACTTGCCTTGCACAGATTTTACTTGCCGTGTGCAAGCAGGAGAATGCTTATATCATACCCTGGCATAACACAGTAATTCACGAATATGCCCAGCTAGCACATGAGTTAGTGTTTTTACTCTACATAATAAATTACATTTTCTAAACTTTTAATTTCATTTAGGTCAGCATGGAAACATTTAAACTTGAAGCTTCTGTAGTATAATAGTAGTACATCCATTGTTTTCAGTGGAAAGTGTTAGTTCAAATCTGACCAGAAGTCAAGAATTTTGTTTCCATGCATATTTCTCCGTTTTCAGGTTAATGATTTTCCGCATGCCCACTATTGAACTTTATACTTCAAAAGTACAGTTCTTTTAGATTTCAGTTGCAAAGTAAATGTTGGTTATGATTGTGAACTTAAGAATTACCAATTAAAACCTACTAGTATAAATAACAAAATAATATTTTACACTATGATTTACAAATGATTTACAAACACAATCAAGTTATGCCTTAACTACATGTACATACATGTATGTGCATTGTGGAAGGACAGTTGTTAAAGTAAGCCATTTTATTCAGCAGAAATTTGAGAAATATCCTTTATGGGATCCACAATTTTGGATAATGTCATTTATTGGATTCAGAATTTGAAAAATTTATTTTCAAGGAAGTTAGGATTTTAAAAGTTATTTTCACAGAATCTTAGATCAGACCCCCTACCAACCCTTATATATGGTTCCAATGCATAAAATTTTGAGCTCATGTCCCTAATAACAGTCAAGTACCTAACCTGTATGAGTTATTACAGAAAAATAACATGCATGTGTTATTACTAATGGAAAAAATTGATAACATATGTATGTTACATGCTTCAAATAGGCATTATGCAGTCATGGTTTTGTTTTAAATGTATACCATTTTATCATTGCCATTATTGTCTAAAAGCATGCTAGGAGTTAGAATCATAGGACTTCTCATAATTTGCCAATATTGCAAAATATACATATGTTATTACAGAAAAGGTATGCCTGTAATAATAAAAGGGTGTTATTACAGCGACTCTACAGCACTTAAAAGTGGTTTCCCCATCTCAAAATAATGCCTAATCAGATTATATCTTAATTTATAGTAATGTATGAAAATCAAAGCATGTCAATAGGTTCTGCACAAGTTTCTTAGTAATTCCCAAGTGTCAAATAAACTAACAAATTTTTAAATCATATTCCTGTAACAACTAAGCATTGTTATTACAACTTAAGTTACATCACTTTAGAGCCTTGTCTCATTGATAAACCATGGTTCATCAAAAATGTTTTAACTTAATTGAAAACTGATTTATACAGGCTAAATAATTAGTTTCTGCGCAAACGCAAACGTCTAAGCAATTCCCAAATGACAAAAAAAAGGTAACATATTAAAGGTTGCTACATACATATGTTATTACAGAATTTGGAATAAAGAGCAGATAACTCAAAACAACATCTGTAATAACGCATGCATGTTATTTTTCTGTAATAACTCATACAGGTTAGGTACTTGACTGAATAAACGATGGATTAATATCTGCTTTTCTTAATAAAATTAAATCATGAATTAATTTCTGGACTCCTGGTTTTATCCATCAAGAAGGATGGTAAATTTTTCCCATGAACCCCTCCCCCTGTTTGTTTCCATTTAGATTTAATTTTAAACATCTTAGTAAAATTTGCATTAAATTATATTTATTCTTTCACAGTCAATCGGTGCTTATTTCAAACCTAAAAAATTTCAGAGGAGTTCAGACTCCTGCCAAATTTCCAAAAAACAGCAGGCACGGATCCAGGGAATTTGAAAAGGGGGTTCCAAGGTAGAAGTGAAGGGAAATTTTTGCAAGCTGAGCAAGGAGCAAAAATTTTTAGGTAATTTCTTAGTAAAATATCAGGATATTCATAAAAAAAAAATACATGATTATCAAAAAAAGGCAGGTTTCTAACCCCGGGAACCCCCCTTGGATCCCCCAATGAACAGGATTATCAACCTATCAATTTTCATGAAAATTTTGTTTTTCAATTTTCTAAAAAAACATCCCTGTAATCTAAAATCCTATTCATTATTAGGGCCCCGCCATATAGCAGCGCCCTATAGTAATCAGCCTGTATGTCTATCCATCAGCATTTTCTATGTCGTGCGATAACTCAAGATTGCCTGAACCGATTTTTATGATTATTTTGCTCCAAGTTGGACTTTCCCAAAGGAAGCTTCCTTTCGTTTTTTTAGAAAATTGGGAAAACAATTTTTGGGTGAATAATAAGTTTTTATATGAAAAAATGCATAACTTGAGAATTAGCTCTATGTCGCATGATAAGTCGCGGAAAGCGAGACATAGGCGTGCAAAGTATGACGATTCCAACGGCTTTAACTTTTACTAAATACAGGATATTTTGAAAACCCTTTCATGTAGGATCATCATATTTGGTTCAGTGGAAGAACTAATCAAGTGCTATGTGACGGACATAAAATCATGTGACCTTGACCTCAATGGCACGGTCCAGTGACCATGTTAAGTTTCTCTGCTTAAGTCCATTTCTCAATAACTACAAGTGGTAGGTTGATAATATTTGGTATGTAGGTTGGTCTTGGGTAGTACGTGTCAGTCTGGCAGGTAACTTTTGTCCTTGACCTCAATTTTACGGTTGAGTGGCCACGATAAGTTTCTCTGCCTAAGTCCATTTCTCAATAACTACTCGTTGTAGGTTGATAATATTTGGTATGTAGGTTGGTCTTGTGTAGTACATGTCAGTCTGGCAAGTAACTTTTGTCCTTGACCTCAATTTTATAGTTGAGTTGCCACATTAAGTTTCTCTGCTTAGGTCCATTTCTCAATAACTACAAGTGGTAGGTTGATAATATTTGGTATGTAGGTTGGTCTTGTGTAGTACATGTCAGTCTGGCAGGTAACTTTTGTCCTTGACCTCAATTTCATGGTTGAGTGGCCACATAAAGTTTCTCTGCTTAAGTCCATTTCTCAGTAACTAGAAGTGGTAGGTATGTAGCTTCGTCTTGGGTAGTACTTATCAGTCTGGTAGGTAACTTGTCCTTGACCTCAATTTTATGGTTAAGTGGCCATGTTAGTTTCTAATTATCTATTAGGGTAGGTCAATGATATTTTGTATGTTGGTTGGTCTTGGACAGTGCTTGACAGTCTGTCATATGACTTATGCATGTGACCTTAATTTCAGTCTAGTGAGCATGTTCAATTTTTTGATAAGTTCATTTAGATTTCACATCAATTTAGAGGTCAAGCAGGGACGGGCGAGACGTCTTTTAGGGTCCTCACTTGTTATACACAGTGTTGGAGATCATCAAAGGAAGGTCCCTTTACTTTGAGGAAAATTGCAAACCAATTTTTTTGTGAAAACTTAGTTTTTATATAAAAAATGCATATTTTGATAATTAGCTTTATGTCGCATGATAACTGAAGTTTGCCTCCACAGAGTTTTAAATATATTATACACAGTGTTTGAGATCTTCAAAGGAAGGTCACTTTTCATGTTTTTTCTGCATAAGGGGGTGGGGCCCTTTCTGACTTTGTCAGTATTCTAGTAGAAATTGGATTAGCAAGCATGCTACAGTACAGTGAATCATAAGACCCTATANATGCTATACTGGCCTACAGATATGCATTTTGATTTTTTTTGTGCTAAATTAAATTGCATCCTTCAAGGTCAAGCAAACACATAAAACCTACACCTGGTACATGTGTGCTAGTATTTATTACTCAAATAGATTTGCATCTCATAGGTCCATTTCTCAGTAACTATATAAGTAGTAGGTTGATAATATTTGGTATGAAGGTTGTTCTTCCATAGTACATGTCAGTTTAGAGCCTGTGGTAACCAAATGCAATGTAAAAAAATTGGTTCGGTTATAAGTATTCAGTGTTTGCAATTTTATACTGCTTATAATCAATCTGTTAGATGCACTGCTTTTGAACATGCATGGTACTTTAAAGTTGTATTGGGAGACTTTGAACATGTTGCATACATTTTTGCTTAAATGAAGTTTGTTTAAAAAAAAATTAATTAGCTAGTACAGTACAGAAAGAGACATACCATAACTAATCACTGTGATAGTGGGAATGTCTTGGAAAGTGATGGGGATTAATTTTTACCTTGAAATTTTTTTTATTGGGGCAATAAAACCCAAGTTTTGTAAGGATATTTCCTGTTGTACAGGTAAAAATCTAATTAAGCAGGTAGACTTCAAAGAAATTACAGGTAAATTGGGTAATAAAATTTAATCCTCCCCACTCTGTTTTATGGCTTTTTAGGTCTATCACAGTGATGTTATGTCTGTGATTTTATGTCTAAAGGATTAAAATTTATGTCTCTCCAAGTGATTTGTTATGGTACGTCTCTTTCTGTACTGTAGCAGATAGCTTTTCTCCTCTGCACTTTTCCAATTTACAGACAAAATTTTGAGTATTAAAAAGTTGTTCGTGAAAGACAAAATAATTTAATATTATTTGTATCTAGTGCTGTCTTCTAATACATGTATTCTGAATACTGAATGGAAGAACATTAATACATTTTGTATTTTAAGTGATTTTTTTAAAGTGTCTGGTGGCAGAGTATATCAAATAAAAAGATAATGATATGTCATTAATATCAATTTTAAATTAAATATCCAACATGATTTGTAACATTTCATTACTCATCTTTTACCTAAAATTAAATTCAAAAACATCTGTTTAAATGCTTAATCCTCTCTTAAGTATTATAGATACCAAACAGATCTATAATGATTGTGACCCATATCACAATGCTTAATAAATTTCAAGATGGTGTTGAAATGTTGGCATCAATGAATGTGATACATTGGAACCAGGAACCAATGACAGAATGAAAACACACTATACTTTAAATATGAGTTGTAAAATGAATTATTTCTTTGTATTTTCACCAAAAAAAAAAAACAAGAAAAAAAAATACAACCAAAAAAAAAAATTTAGCCCATTCAAAATACTGTAATATTAACAAATTATGCAATATTACATTATTGACCGGGGCAAAACCTTTTCTGTTAATGTGTTTTGGGCATTTTCAGCGGTTGTTAAATATTCTTGGTACAAACGTCTATACTTTCTTTTAACTGTTTTTGGACCATTTGTTGTTTTCTGTTGTTAATATTTTGTAACAAGGAAAGCTTTAAATCATTAAAAAATGTGGCTGTTATCATGGGTATAAATTTGGCTGTTATCATGGATATAAATTTGTGACATGACTATAATTTTGGGGAAATTAAATATTGTTAGCCTATTTATAATAGACCAATTTCCTATTTCTGTTTATGAATTAATTGTACTGGTTGTCCTGTTGTTAATTGGAGCAAATTGCATCACTGAACATTATGACATTGAAAAATGTATTGTGGCATCAAAATGTCAGTAACTGGAAGCAGGGACTATACATTATAGTCCCTGCTGGAAGCTCTCCCCCCTTTTCACATTTTTTTGTAGGATATTCATTATTCATTTACAAAATCGTAAGAATATTTATTTACAAAATCGTCTGTCTCCCTCCCTCCATCTTGAAAATCAAATGGATTTCCCCTAAATAGAGATTTCGTACAGTTGGTGCCGAAAAACTTTTTTTTCAAGTGGCGGTATTCCGGTCTACTATTCATGTCCATATCCGCAGTGGTGGAGGTCTTTAGAATCTACATCGGTAGTGCGCTTTATTGTTGACCCCGAAACGAGAAATATCAAATAGCCCTTTTTATTTCAAAAAGTGCAGGGGCAAGCGCTCAACACATCTACTTAATTCTTATATCTATCGAAAGGTTGAAACATAAAGTATTCAAAAAGTGCTGCAAGAACAATGGGATTTCCCAACTGTCTATATGTACAAGACATAAGTTTGTCGTCAAACGCAGTTTTGCGATTTTTGAAGGAAAATTAGGGAAATAAACAGTTTTATGTATCTAAGGTAAATTTCTTGCAGCACTTTTTGAAATATACCGTTTTCACAGAATCTTTTGGTGTATTCACTTTAATGTTCAATGGGGCGCTTGCCCCTGCACTTTTGCGATGAAGGTGTACCAAACGTATCTTTCAATACTGAGTCACGTGATCACTTTCGCTTTCACTTTGTTCAGTTGGAGTGCTAAATTCAAACCTTCAGCACCCATTCTTTATAATAAACGTAATACATATATTGCTCTTTACTTAAATAATGAAAATAAAGGAAATAAAGTACTGTATATTTTATCCCATGGAAATGACAATAATTTAACGAATTTGCCTTAACTGCGCTGCGTGGTTACCGACGGGTGTGTCTTTGTGAGCTGTTACGGATCGGAGATGCTCAGCAAAGAGATCATCCAGTCTGTGGCAAGTCTCACCAACATATATTTTGTGACACCGTCTACCTACTATGGCATACATGTATATCACATTCATGGTTATACAAGTATAACTAGAACTGATTTTGTAAGAACCATCAGGACCCTTGATGACTTTCCATAGTGAAGGGACACGTTCGACAGATCTTGCCACCACAACGTCGCGTTCCTCTGTATGACTTGTTGTTTCTAGTCTGGATGGTCGTGATCTTGCTGGACACCAAGTCATCTCTCCTTTTTCCTTTGTAATAGGCAAAGATGGAAATATTTCAGCCATCAGTGGATCTTCCTGAATATTTTTTTTTGAAATCCTGTACTAATATTTTCTGTACATCGACATTGTGAGGATGATAAGTTAGATTTCGCTTTCTTCTATTACTTATATTTTTTTAATTGATATACTTGTTCTTGTCCTGATATGGCTGAAATATTGCTCTATGGACTTAAAACCCTAACTTATCAGTCATCCGTTTACCGTTTCTTTTGTGTGTACATGTATGCTGTGGGAACTAACAAAAATCATAATGTTCTTTTAATTTTCTTTTCTTTGAAGAATTTAAACATTGTATGCTGCTAAAAAAGTTAATTAGGAAACAAACTTCAAGCTTCATGATACTTAAAAATCATATATTATCCTTGGCACCAACTTCATACTTTACTGCTATTATTGTTCAGACAGTTGCAAGGCGGGGCACTGTAACACACATTTTTGTTTTTTAATTGGGGCAACAGATTATGGTGCAGAATTGGATGTATTGTAAATTATGACTGAAATCGGGGGAGAGAGAAATCTTACCAGCTCGAATCAAATTAAAGGTACTTGCTTCTTGAACCTCTCTTTTATAGTTCAAAACTGAAATGCCATATTCCTGAAATGCAAAATTTCAGTCTTGTCAGCACTGAAAGACTTCGTCAATTTTTTTTTGCCGATTTGCAACGAAGTTGATCTCGGCTGTTGGTTTGGTGATGCGGACGGTCGTCAAACATTGGTTTTCGGATGATGACAAACAGTGGATAAATAGATATTAAAGATGATGTAAATGATGCTAAAAATGTCTTTTCTTTCAAATTTTCTCATCACTGCGACATGATATAAACGTTTTGATATAAGCCTTCGTTTCTCACTTAACCAGGGGACTAATTGGAAATCATCTGGAAATAGACTTAATATTCAATGTTTCCGTAAAATAGGTGTATTTTTATTACCTTGACATTTTTTCCTGCGTCACCAACGGTGACCACAGGTCTAGAAGCCGCTTGACTCCATCCATCCGTCTGTCCGTCCGTCACTCGACATGATATAAACGTTTTGATATAAGCATTCGTTTCTCACTTAA
The DNA here is from genome assembly GCA_002080025.1 of Modiolus philippinarum. NCBI lineage: Eukaryota > Metazoa > Mollusca > Bivalvia > Mytilida > Modiolidae > Modiolus > Modiolus philippinarum. Next base: position 26,509 of record MJUU01057440.1, on the reverse strand, counting down.
CGTGGGGACTAATTGGAAATCATCTGGAAATAGACTTAATATTCAATGCTTCCTAAAAAAAATGTGTATTTTTTGTACCTTGACATTTTTACCTGCGTCACCAACGGTGACCAAAGGTCTAAGAGCCGCTTGACTCCATCCATCCGTCTGTCCGTCCGTCACGCGACATGATATAAACGTTTTGATATAAGCATTCGTTTCTCACTTAACGTGGGGACTAATTGGAAATAATCTAGAAATATACTTAATTTTCAGTGTTTCCGAAAAATAGGTGTATTTTTTGTACCTTGACATTCTTACCTGCGTCACCAACGGTGACCACAGGTCTAGGAGCCGCTTGACTCCATCCATCCGTCTGTCCGGCCGTCACGCGACATGATATAAACATTTTGATATAAGCATTCGTTTCTCACTTAACGTGGGGACTAATTGGAAATCATCTGGAAATAGACTTAATATTCAATGTTTACGAAAAATAGGTGTATTTTGTACCCTTGACATTTTTACCTGCGTCACCAACGCTGACCACAGGTCTAGGAGCCGCATGCTCCATCCATCCGTCTGTCCATCCGTCACGCTTTGGGGGTACCAAGTTTGTGTAATCTTAAACTGAGACACCTTTTAACCGGATACATAGTAGTTCTGGACACCTTAAAGATGTGCACCTCCCTTTTTGGTGAGATTTGAATAAAAATTGTCGAATTTATACATTGTTGAACTTAGTCATTTTTCATCAAATTTTAATATTACGGTACAGAGATTTTCATCAAATTTTGATATTACGGTACTGAGTTTGTGTAATCTGAAACTCATACACCTTATACCTGATGCCATTGAAACTTTGCACAGTCGTTTTGAACACATTGGAGATGTGCACCTCCTCTTTTGGGCAGATTTGAATAAAAAATGTCGAATTTATGCATTTTCGTCATATTTAAACATTGCAGTGCCTGGTTTGAGTAATATGAAACATTCACATCTCTGCCTGAATACCTCTGAAAAGTTGCACCTTTTGAACATATTGATGATGTGAACCTCCCTTTTAGCCAATTTGATTTAAAAAATGTAAATTTATTCGTTATTGAACTTGGTACTTTTTTCATCATGGTACTCAGTCTTTTGTTCAGAGACGTTGCAGAGTTTTGAACGCACTGATCATGGGCAGCTATTTTTGCATTTCGGTCACAAATTTTTTCATAAAGATTCAAAGTATGTGTTTATTTGAAACTCGGGTAAGGTTTCACCATTGCTGAAGTGATATAGACTATTTTCATTTTATGATTTGTTCAACTTTGTACATTTTTTTTTTCTTCCTTGATTTTGTCTATTATTCCTTTTTTGTCTATTACAGTAATAGGGTTGAACTTAATATAATCTCAATAATTTATAACTTGCACTTGAAGAATGTTTTGGTAATAATGAAAATGAATACTTGTTTGAATTGGCAAACCTATACATGACATTCTGTTACGTTGGGGAAGAAACCTCGGTTGAACATGAGAGACGGTGACGCAGGTGAAATACCACGTTATCAATTTGTAAAGTATACGAATTGGCAGCAATGGACCAATGAATTAATCGAGAGACCGCGTAGGGGAATAGAAACGTGAAAATGGAGACTATCGATAAGACTTCGTGATTCGATGGCCAGAAAAAGTGCAAAAAACCGGTGCAAACAATAATTATAAACGAAATGAACCTACGAAGGCTTATAAAATAGGATTATTTGAAAACATCATAATAATAATAATTAAAAGGACAATTGTTTAGAGAACAATTGCAAGGTCTTTCCCAGTCAATGTTATGTTTTTGATAAGTCTTATGATTTTCAACATTTTGATGCGACGCATATTGTCTCCAATATATTTAATTGGAAATTTCTAACCGTTTTAAAGATTTTGCGATAAAAAAAAGACCAAAAATTATCTATGACCTTAAAGACCTTTGACCTTGGACTCAAATTGAAGGTCACTTCTTACTGATTAATTTGATATGTTACTTGGTCTGTATACTATCTGTAACGGTTTAAAAGTTACACGTGAAAAACCACTTTCCGAAACACGCCAAGGACAATAACTCTCTAGGGAGTCATCGTAGAGCTTCGGTCCAAATGAGACAAATGTAGCCCTTGACATGATGAACATTTTTGCTGATATAAATTTTCAGCTATCTATTATGGTTTCCGAGTAAGTCTGCTAACAAGGTCAAAGGTCATGAATGACCTTCAACCTGGTACTCAAATTGAAGGTCTTTTCATGTTGATCACTTTAAACATATATGTTTACTATATTATCTGTAAGCGTTTAAAAGTTGTTCGCAAAAAAACGATTACCCGAATCGCGTCAAGGGCTATAACTCAAAAACGGTTCATCGGAGAGTTTTTGTTCTGTTGAACTAAATGTAGATCTCAATGAGAGGAGTATTTTTGCAATATATTTTTATAGTTTCCGAGATATCGCGATAACGAAAATTCAAATGGCGGACAAAAAATTTTTTTGACCCAAGATTTGTAATCAGGGTCATTAAAGCAACCTGGATACCAAATTTCGTCAGATTCCGATAACTTTGAGAAATCGACAGAATTAGGGGTCAAAAATGCGTAACCGGGGTCGCGACCCAAAATTTTTTTTTTTGTTTTGTATGACAAATCATCCTGAGGATGAATGAAACATTTTCCCCACCTCAGATATTTGATATCGGTTACGGTTTTTGAGTTTAGTTGCTAACAAGGAAAACAGTGTTCGGGGGAGATAACTCTGTTACTAAAAATAAATTTCGTGCAAAACCTGATTTCGAAAGAGAATTTCCAACTTCCAGTTACTACGCGAAGTTTCGTAATGATAGAAAAATAAAATGAAGAAAAATAATAATAATTAAAAAGACAATTGTTCAGAGAACAATTGCAAGGTCTTTCACCAGTTTTCACCACGATTACATGTTAGAGTTTGTTTTTGTTTTCTATTTTGGTCAAAAAAGTTCCGTAAACAACAGTTTTTTGCCCAACCATAAATATAGACCACAATCAAAAGAGTATTTTTGCAACGCAATGTTTTCATATTTTATTATCGTTTCCGAGATATTGCGATAACAAAATTTCGAATGGCGGCCATTATGTAGATCTTTATGAGAGGAGTATTTTTGCAACACAATGTTTTCATAAATTTTTTATCGTTTCCGAGATATTTCGAATGGCAGCCATTTTGAAAATGGCGGACTAAATTTTTTTTTGACCAACCAGAAATGTAGATCTTAATGAGAGGAGTATTTTTGCAACACAATGTTTTCATAAATTGTTTATCGTTTCCGTGATATCGCGATAACAAAATTTCGAATGGCGGCCATTTTGAAAATGGCGGACGAAATTTTTTTTTGTTGACCAAACAGAAATGTAGATCTTTATGAGAGGAGTATTTTTGCAACACAATGTTTTCAAAAAATTTTTATCGTTTCCGTGATATCGCGATAACAGAATTTCGAATGGCGGCCATTTTGAAAATGGCGGACGAAAATTTTTTTTTGACCAACCAGAAATGTAGATCTTAATGAGAGGAGTATTTTTGCAACACAATGTTTTCATAAATTGTTTATCGTTTCCGTGATATCGCGATAACAAAATTTCGAATGGGGGCCATTTTGAAAATGGCAGACGAATTTTTTTTTTTACCAACCATAAATGAAGATCTTTATGAGAGGAGTATTTTTGCAACACAATTTTTTCATAGATTTTCAATCGTTTCCGAGATATCGCGATAACAAAATTTCGAATGGAGGCCATTTTGAAAATGGCGGACGAAAATTTTTTTTGACCAACCAGAAATGTAGATGTTTATGAGAGGAGTATTTTTGCAACACAATGTTTTCATAAATTGTTTATCGTTTCCGAGATATACCGATACCAAAATTTCCAATGGCGAACGAAATTTGTTTTTTTGACCAACCAGAAATGTAGATCTTTATGAGAGGAGTATTTTTGCAACACAAAGTTTTCATAAATTGTTTATCGTTTCCGAGATATCACGATAACAAATTTCGAATGGCGGCCATTTTGAAAATGGCGGACGAAAATTTTTTTTGACAAACCAGAAATGTAGATCTTCATGAGAGGAGTAATTTTGCAACACAATGTTTTCATTAATTTTTTTATCGTTTCCGAGATATCGCGATAACAACATTTCGAATGGCGGCCATTTTGAAAATGGCGGACGAAAATTTTTTTGTGACCAACCAGCAACCAGAAATGTAGATCTTTATGAGAGGAGTAATTTTGCAGCACAATGTTTTCATAAATTTTTTATCGTTTCCGAGATATCGCGATAACATAATTTCGAATGGCGGCCATTTTGAAAATGGCGGACGAAAAATTTTTTTGAGACCAACCAGAAATGTAGATCTTTATGAGAGGAGTATTTTTGCAACACTATGTTTTCATAAATTTTCCATCGTTTCAGAGATATCACGATAACAAAATTTCGAACGGCGGCCTTTTTGAAAATGGCGGATGAAAAAAATTTTTGTCCAGATTTGTGTTCAGGACCATACAGGCTACCTGGAAACCAAATTTTATTAAAATCGGATAACTTTAAGAAATTTGCATATTTAGGGGTCAAAAACGCGTAACCGGGGTCGCGACCCAATTTTTTTTTTTTTTCGCATAACGAAACATCCTGAGGATGACTGCAACATTTTCCCCACATCAGAATTTTGATATCGGTTACGGTTTTTGAGCAAACATGATAACAAGGTTTTCGGTCTTCGGGGAGATAACTCCGTTACCAAAAATAGATCGGTTTCACAGGGTCAGTGGCTTCGTCCCCTTCCAAAGCCAATTAAGTGTACCAAGTATCGAATTGATATGTCGCGACACTTTTTCGCTATGGGCGACAGAAAGAAAAAAGAAAAATAATAATAATCAGAAGAAATACAATAAGGTCTTTCACTTGTGGTGAAAGACCTTAATAATAATAATAATAATAATCAGAAGAATTACTATAAGGTCTTTCCGACTGGAGTCGGGAAAGACCTTAATAATCAGAAGAATTACTATAACAAATTAAAAGGTCAATTGTTCAGAGAACAATTGCAAGGTCTTTTACCAGTTTTCATCATGAATACATATTTTACGAAAGGATATGGAGTAAATGAACATGAGACAATAACACATATGTCAACTCAAACTGCATTAATTTTAATGAGCTGTATGGCCATTTCGGAAATTTATTCCTCATCAGCAGCACTAGAACCCAAACAAAGGAAATCCATAATTTCAAAAAACATGTTTGAGTTTGATTTTGATGTCAAATTGGGTCAAAAATGTGATGTGAACAAAAGTTTTGAACTTAACTAGTCTTTTGCTCAATGGTTGCTAAGGACTATTTCGAAAATAAGCTTGTTGCTAGGGACATGAAAGTCATTTCCGGTTGGCAATGTCATTTATTTCCTCTTTACAACATTACAAATATTTTTGCCTATGGTTGCTAAGGTCTTTATGGCAAAAAACGTTGTTGCTAAGGCCTTTGACCTTGACCCTATTTTTTCGGTCATGTTTAACTGAACATTTTTTGTTCTTATAGTTTCTTTGTATGTTACATAGTTTTTGAAATATAAGCAAAAAAACCGAAAATCGGACCCCGAAAAACAGTTTTTGGGCCCTAGGTCCAAAACCAGTGGTCCAATTATTTTGGACCCAATGTACCAAATGTAGATCTTAATAAGACTATCATTTT
>MJUU01057440.1:0-10558 GCA_002080025.1 Modiolus philippinarum | reverse complement strand
AACATTTAAATATACAATTAAACTTTAATACTATATTAATTTAATTCACGTTGGTGCAACCGGATCTTGCTTATCAAGGACTGCAATTTCTACTAGTGCCTGACAGGGTAACATCTCATTCAACATGGCCATCACAGGGGAACATAGTTTAACACTGTCTCTATTGGAAATCTTTCACTTTTTTATTGATTTAATTCGTTGTGTAAATCAAGTTGATATTCATAAGCATGGTAACATGGTGGTCATTAACCAAAATCAGGACGGTCACCAAATTTTGATCTTGGCTTGAGATTGCCTTATTTGAGAAAATTTTGTAAATAGTCAATTCCTGAAAATAGTTTCATACGTCAAGTTGACATAAACTAGAAAAGGTAACATGATTTTGTATACCAAATGTATGATATTTGTGCCAATCACAAACATAAGAAGGCTACCACAACAGTTCGAGATCTTAGTTTAACATTGGATCCTACAAACATCTAATTTTTATTAATGACCTACTTGATGACAGACGGACGGACGGACTGACGAACCAGTCAAAAACCTTATACCCTTCGCATTTTTTTTGCGTGGGGTATAATAAATGAAAAACTGGTAACCTTCAAAACTGATGTAACGTATGTTTACATTGGGGAGAAGAAAATCATGAACAGTTTAAACTATCCGATTTTTACATTAACAAAAAAGAAAACTAGAGAAACTGAATGCCCCGCTGCCATCATCCAAGTTTTTCCCATGTGTTTATATTCCAGTTCTGGATAAAATTAAGCTACTCTTGTTTGTGTCTGTAAGACACATATGATGCCCCCGCAGTTGGATATAAAACATAGACATCCAATTTCTAAGCACTTGATATAACTGATTGATTGATTGATTGAATATTGTTTAACGTCTACTCAGCAATATTTCAGCTATATCAAGACGAGAACAAGTTTGTTAATAAATAATCACTTTGGGGTATTGAAAGGGCCATGGGACGGGAAATTCTGACTGCCACTAGAAAAGTAGGGTGAAATCGTCAAGGGTGGGGAATTTAGCCTTGTAGCCGATCACCTACGGACCACCCCAAAAAGAGCTTGCTTCAAGGGTTCTTTAACGTGCAGGAAGCGTGGCATTTCTTCCTACACGTGGACCTGAGTTTACATCCCATCCGTAAGATGGGTTGTGTATTTATTAATCCCGCACAACCAGGGAATGGGTCCTATTTCTATATCCCGGGACCCTCGGGGTCAGCCTCCGTTTAGGAGGGGTCACACCCCGCAAGCCGGAGATACTAGGTCCTATTTCTATATCCCTGGGTTCCCTCGGGGTCCTCTTGTTAGGAAGACTCATACTCCAAGCTCAGAGGATGCTGCGGGCCTATTCATAAACCGAAACCGCGCATGGCGGCTTGATATAACGGAGACTTTCACACTATGGGAGGTGTTGTCCGGAACAGCAGTTCCAGAACACATATTTTGATAAAATGGCAAAGTTCAGCTACCCTCAAAATCACAAATTTTGGACAAAATCTTTAACATGACAATATGCACATCTTTTTTCCATGCCTAATCACTGTGAAGAGGTAAAATAAATGAAGCATTGATATTTTGGGAGGAGTTATCCGGAATAACAGGTCCAGAACACACATTTCGATAAAATGGCCAAATTCAATCACCCCTCAAAATCACAAATTTTGACAAATCTTTATCATGACAATTTGCACATCTATCCATGCCTAAATTCTGTGTAGCATGTAGCATTTATATTGTGCGAGGAGTTGTCCGGAATAAGCTCTAGAGTTCCAGAATACACATTTCGATAAAATGACCAAGTTCTACTACCCCTCAAAATCACAAATTTTGGCCAAAATCTAAACCATGAAAATATGCACATCTTCAATCCTAGCTCAATCACTTTGCAAAGTAAAATCAATGTAGCTTTAATATTGTTGGAGGAGTTATCCCGAATATGAGTTCCAGAGTACACATTTCAATAAAATAGCGAAGTTCAAATACACCTCAAAATCACAATTTTTGGCCAAACTCTAAACCATGACAAAGTGCACATTTTCAATCCATGCCTAATCATTGTGCAAAGTAAAATAAAGGTAGCATTGATAATGAGGGAGGAGATATCCGGAATAACAGCTTATCAGAGATGGAACGGACGCACGGACGGACAGGGGTAAAACGTAATGCCCCCACCCCCGAATTGTCGTCGCGGGGGGCATGAAAAGGGAAAAATAATAAATCTAGTTTGTTTTTGTCTATCCAATCCACATGATTTATAGGGAGGTCACTTATATATTTTGTTTTATTTCAGAATGCCCTTCAAGTGTTGGAGCTCACTCAGCACGATGTATGGAACATAAAAATGGCCTTTTCGGTGTATTAAAGTGTAAAAGTCTTCATAACAATTTCCTGTTAAATTGCAGAAGTGACAAAGCAAAAACAAAAATCCTCATTCTAGACTATATACCTGTGGACACAAACAAAAATACAAAACAATTTTCGGGGTAATAACATAGGCTCAGTGCTACATCTGTTTTGAGCGTGAGGCTCTGGGCTCCGACACTAGGGCCCGGGCTCCACTCACTAGGCTCCGGGCTCTCAGAGAGATGTGCATCCCGTGTTATTGCTCCAAAAAGTAGAAAAATGTCATATATCTTAAATACTACATGTATTTAACTACTTGGTCATTATATCAATTTGAGACTTTAATGTCCTCTCTTCAACTTATATTCTTTGAACTTTTGAATTATGGAGGAAGTAATCGTATCTTTCACATGCTCCAGTCCTTATGTAGGTGATATTGTCAATGAAGTATTTCTTCCTGTCAAAGGAACACATGCATCGAATTCAAATACTAGTAACTTTCCTTTAATATAGTCATTATGCACAATATATTTGATATATTAAGACTTGTCCGCACCCTCCCGATACAAAGAGACTCAGTGAGATATGTCATTCGACAATGGGTATTGTGTCGATGAACTACATAGTTATAAAAGTGTTCTTGTCTTATGTGCTGATACTTTTATAATATATTCTTTTTTCCAGTTGAAAAAAAATCGCTTTAGAACAATAACAAATTGGTATAAATTCAACATAGTAACAAAAAAATGAAAAGTTCGTGTCCTTATCAGTGCTTGCGTCTACCAGGTCCTAATTTATGTCGATATCAAATAAACCATTTCCTGAAACAACTGAGAAATAACATGGTTATGTTCATACCCTTTGAGGAAAAAGTCCTGTTGTGCATTTAAACCGATGGCATTATAGAGTATATTTATTTGTAAGATAAAGAAAAACACTTTAATTGGAATCCACGGACGTCTCCGGTTTAGTCCTTTCATCATTTAAACTATTTTTTCCGTCTCTCCATCCAAGTTGATATAAACTAGAAAAGATAACATGATTTTGTATACCAAATGTATGATATTTGTGCCAATCACAAACATAAGAAGGCTACCACAACAGATCGAGATCTTAGTTTAACATTGGATCCTACAAATATCTGATTTTTATTAATGTGCAGGTCTACGCAGTAACATATCAACTAAGTCCCAACTTTCTATCGCCCATCTAAATTTGGGAATCCATATAAAATGTATACTATCATATTTGTCAGTTCTTTAAGTTCTTTATGCATTCCTATGCATGTCCTTAATATTGAAGCCCTGCTCTGTGGTCATTCAGTGCGAGACAATGAGGAAAAACATAAAAGTTTTATATTTCACATATTGCCTATTATATCGCAAAAGATAGCTTTGAATTCTTCTTTACCAAAAAACATATCAAAACCATAAATATCTGAATGGAAACAAATTGAATTAAAACTCTTTCACATTGTAACAAACAAAATTGAAGATAGATTGCATTTATAACAAAAATCTGTCAATTCGACCCTTTAAAGTAATGTGCATTGATTCTTCAAAGGAAACTTATGTATTGCCACAAATTGGTGACAAAATGTTGAAAGATGCAGGTTCGACACATTTCCTAATTAAATTGAACGGATAGGAAATGGGATTTAACACAATTTAAAGATGTTAATTTGCTTAAGATTTTGTAGAATTCCTCCAGTACGTGTAGAAACCAAAAATTCCTATGATGTTAAACTATACATGGTTATCATGACAATAACGAGATGCAGATAAAATGAACACGTTTTTGCCCCAACTGTCAACATGAATTTACTGGTCAAGTCGGAAAATTTAACATATATTGTAACCACAGGGGTCAGTTATATCGTTAAATATAGGGATCTTTATTACTGCATGGAGGATGACATTACATGTTAGTTAAGAGACTGGCAACTATGGTTGGAGTCTCCTGGCCTGTCAGTTGTGTTGATAGAGTCAATTAAAACCTATCCTGATTATGGTCTACTCGGGGTAGTAGGGTAATAATGGGGAAAGCCTGGCAAACTGTGGATAAACGCAGTTCTAAATTTCTCCACATAAGAACAAATACACAGGGGTCGCATAAAAGGCTAACTTTCCTGTCCCAACTCATTTTTCTCCTTTTCCAATAAAATGCTGCAATCTAAACTTGCTGCCCCGGTTGTCCATTCCACTTTAATATATTCCTCCTTACAAAAATTCATTATTGATTAACTTGTTCTCGTCCTGATATAGATAAACTATTCCTTACTTGACGTTAACTTCAAACTGATCAATTAGTTAAAATACAATGAAAAATAGAATAGGTAATGTATAGACAAACAAATATCGCGTTAGGCCAGCGGAAAAATATTGACACTTAAGGCCAAAAACAAGATATGGCAAAAAAGAAAACACAAATGTATACCACAGAGTAAATAAGACTAAAAAACAAACAAACAAAGCACAAACAGCGAAAATGGAAGTTAACATCAGGTGCCTCGATGTGGAGTCGAATTATGTTTGTATTATCGAAACGACCTTCAGAACCATGTTTTTGTAAGACTTCTGAAGCGACAAGTACAGCAAAACTTGCCCACACTAATCAGTAGTGTTTTATCGTTAAAAGGTAAGTAAAAATAAAAAAAGCCGAATCTTCAAGGATATTTCATAATATCAATGCTTATATTCCTGCATATGCGAGTGTCGAAAAGGCCATGTTTAAAATCAAGCCTAATCTCTATGACGCAAACATTTTTTTTTACTCAGGTTGGCTGTTGCATGCAATATCTATCCAAATGAAAACAAATTATACAGTCAAGTGTTAGTTGAACCTTTTTTGTTTTTGCCATGACAGTTAACCTCAATTCATGGTAGAAAATGTAGTAAAGGTACATGTAATCGTTGGATATAATTTCATTACGTCTAAACATTGTGATTTCCGAAATGGGATTAAATTGTTTCGATAGATCGGTACGTTGAGAAGTTCTGGTTAATATCCATTTCCGAATATTTCAGCCTAATTTTGGGCGATTGGTAAATTGGCAGTTGTATTCACGTCAAGTACTACGATAAAATTCACATTTGAAGCATGACAAGAACTTCAAGCAAGCTAAAAAAGGAAAACAAAAACTTCATTTTTAAAGTAGCCCTCAAATACAGAAAATCATAAAATAGAACACTAGTCATCATTGGCGAAAGTGTTATCAACACGAGATTTATTAACAACGGTCAACACTTAGAAATTTTTAAACCAAAATGGTTCTATAAACTCAGCTGGTTTATATTATCATTAAAAAAAGGTTAGATCAAAATTATGACCTAAACACTATAAATAAAACACTGTTTTACATCTGGATATAACAACTCATTAAACAAATGCTGACTAGAACCAAAATGCCTGATATTGTTCTCCATCAGCCTTTGAACACGTTTTGATCTATGGATTTCCAATGTTTTGAATTTATCTGCACTGATGAGACATTAGTTGTCGAAATAGCCATATGCAGAGGGTAAATTTACAGTGACTTCGGCATTTTGTTAGTAAAAATCATGATATGATCAAACAAGAAGAGCGGAAAGAGGACTTATTTTTGTTGACATTCTTTAAAAATTGATTGGCACAGATTAAAATTAACACTATTTGTAACAAATCAGCACAGTAACAAAAATGTCACGATATATATTTTACAAAGAACTAAATTAACGTCAATGTTCTGGATTTAATTATGCCTTACGAACTATCAGATCTGCAGGTTTGACGTTCTGGTAATCTACCTTTCCCTGTCAAAATAATTGGAACCAAATCACACAGGTTCTCTAAATTAACTGAATAATTTATACAGAAAAGGAGTGTTTAATCGATTTTGGCGACCTTAAGTTTCTTTGTCGCATATTATTAAGATTTACTGCATAGTTAACCCTATAAATGCCTCTCTTCCTATCTGTTGCGTGACTCTGTCAAGTTCTATGCTGAAACGGACAATTACGTGTGTTTAAGATGAATTGTTATTGACAAATGGCGATACAAGATAATACACACACATGAAGAAACATAAGAGATATTTAAGCATGTTGATGAACGTTTGTAGTGATTTTTGAAATTGCGTGTGAAAACAGCCTAACGTGGAAGTGTCAAACTAACGCTCTTATTTGTCTTTTGCAAGAAATTATGCAAAAAGTGAGAAGGGGTTAAGTTCCTTACTTGTGTACATTTTCATAATTAAATGGGTCCTGAAATGTGAAATTTTTACCAGTGCGGCCATTGTGTAGATTTAGTGATTCCAAACGTAAGATTACAAATGAAAACAAATCCCGAATCTACATGTTTATTCAAATGTATGCTGTAGGATGGCGTAGGAACTAAATTTACAAATATATATTAATCCATTCATTAATTTCCCTCCGATGTATTTTAGTATAGGGAATTATTTTTTTATTCCCATAAAAATATTTAATAACGGGAGGAATTGAAAGATAACAAAAATAACAGATAGGTCTTTAGAAATGAAACCCTTAAGAAAAGGTTAAAAGTGTTTCCGTCAAAAATGAAATCACAATATGGTATAATAAGTTTTAAACTGCTCTCCGAGACTAAGCATTTACACCGAGAAAAAAAGAGGATCTCCAGTATACTTGTAAGTTACCGAATAACAAAATACCTTAGTTACTGTTAATTTTGATCTGTATATGCCTGAATAAGTAATTGTTGACTATGAAGGTTACATCCTGATAGGTATTTACTGAAATATTAAATCTCAAGATGATTGGAAACTCCTGGGGTAGTGCTCAAAACTGCGAAGGGCAAAACACACACTTTTGTTAACCATCATCAAAGTCTGCTGATTCGCGGAAAATTCCAAGAATAACAAACAGTAAACATGTTGATCCTTTTCGTACAGTTGCAAACAATAAACTACTTGACATGTATATAAAGATACTTCTTAAGTGTTAGCTCACGATTTAAATGAAAACAAAAATTAATATTAAAATGTAATGATTAATTAATTGATGTGTAAGATTTTAAGGACGAATATAAGTATATTGGTTCCATTCAAGAAGACGTTGACGAGGACAGAAGGTAAAAGCAGGGACAACGAATTTTGATTACTGACAGGAGAAGGGAATAAAGTAATAAGGGCAGGACATTGAGCATAATATAATCCATGTTATTTCTTTTTATTACATTTAATACGTCTGTACCTGAACCTGGAACTATACATGTAAACTATAAATGGTGGGCCTTCGTTGTTTATTTCTGGTATTAATATTTTGCTCATGTCAGCTACATAAAACATGCACAATGATCAACAAGGTATCTAAATCTTGATCTTAATCGCGTAACTAATATTCATATATTTACCTGAAAAAGTACTTGTGTTGTACAAGAAGTCGTAAGATATCGTGCAAGTTAACGCTCAGTTTTCTAACACAACAATGTTTCTTATACATAAGATGATATGATAAAATATGATAAAAATGTTTTTGCACTGAAATGCGAATATGCAGAAACTAAATTCGCAGTGACTTTGGTATTATGTTATTTATTACAACTTTGCCGATTTCACTGCTGGGAGACTGTTAGTCCCCGAGGGTATTAAGCAAGTAGCCAGTACTTCGGTGCTGGCCCGAAAACCGATTTTATTTGAAAACTTGCAATATCTAAATTTAAGAAAATTTTGTTGAAACCTAAAGAGTAACTCCCACTAGCATAGCTCTGTCCTTAGATGATTTTGACTTTCCTTTTAAGATCTTATTAGTAATTTGCTCTCTATCGGTTTTTGCACATACTTCGGGTTATGTTCTTCCAAATGTTTTGATTTAATCTGCTCTGAAGAGACATAAGTTGTCGAAATGCGCATATACAAAACCTAAATTTGCAGTAATTTCAGTATTGTGTTAGTTATAATAACACCTTTCACTTAAGTTTATGTTTGATGACAACCCCGAATCCAAGGACAAAGGGGAAGATAAATGGATGTGGCGTTGTTCGACATTTAGTAATCAACTTCATTCAAACCGGTGCTAGGGTCCCTTTTGAACTTAATTTGAGGTATGAGCAAAGGTTTAATATTGTTGGAGGCCTCATGATATTTAAGATGCAATAAAAACGTTGTTCAATTGCTTTGATCAATGTTTTTGTAGAGACTTTGTCTCAAGTGCATTAATTAACACCCACTTCCTTTCATTGTTAATCGAAAGTCCTACTTAGACGTCATTCCAATATTAAAAATTCAAAAGATATTCAAAAAATAAAACAAAATGTGATGCAGGTATCGGAATAGATGTACATAAACCTGGAACAAAGAAGCTACAGTTAAAATCTTAGCCGTTGTGGGATTCCTTCCGCTTTTTATGTGTGACCTCGAGTGTATTCTCCTCTTTTTTGACACCTCAAGTTTAAACTTCGTCAGTCTTTTACTACATGTACTATTCTCGATGATAATTATAGATTTCCATTGAAGTTTAAAGAATGATGTTGAAAATAACTACAAAAAATGATTATTTAAAAATTAAAAATTATTTATAAAAAACAGAAAATAATGAAAAACTTTCAACCATATTTCCAAACCTTGTAAGTACGCCTTTTATTACAGCCTTCCTCAATGATTCAACACAACGATCTTGTGGACCACTATGGCACTATCGACCAAGTGCGAATCGATGGGATCATTATTAGATGCTAAACAATAGATGCGATTCCGATAAAGGAATTATTACTGTTGTTAAATCAATGTTAACGACAGTAATAATGACTTTTTCAACAATAGCATTTATTTTGTTGACTATCATAATGATCTCGTCGATTCGCACTTGGTCGATAGTGTATGGGATATCTGTCTTACAGATGACAACAGATCTTTCCCTCTGTTACTACAGTATGTTTTTTCTCTTTCGGATTTGACATGTTCTACGCGGCAGATGTTTTATAAGAAGCTCTACCAGAGCACCTGATTTAACCCATAGTTTTTATTGTGTACGTGTTGTTCATTTGTGTATATGTGTGTACCCTCATTTTTCTTTTCTGTGCCGTACTAATGGCGCGTCTTTGTTTCTTAGTTTTTCTGATGTTGCCATTGTCCTTTGGCTGTTCTTTTTGGACTTAAGGTTCGGTTCTCACTTACTTCGAATTATAGCCGAGATATTTATATAATACAACCCTTAGTAAAGTGGGTGTGCATGTATCGTCTGCTGTAAGTATGTTTTTTATTTTGTGTCAGTCGACTGTCAGTTCGTTAGACCGGGGAGTCTTTAATTCTTTTAGTTTTAATTAAGCTCAATTTCCACCTGAATCGGTGTTGAAGGGTTCAGTCTACAGGGCTCTTGGGCGCGTCCTCAGGTTGTGGATATAGGAATGCCCTGTCTATGCGGGGTAGTCAGGTCATAACAAGAGCTGTCACCGAATGGCAACCACTTATACCCCAACTCACTGAACCCTGAATCCATATGGCAAGTGCAAAATTTAAGTGTGTGTGGACATAATACAGGTTTTGGAAACAATACAAGAATGGACACAATGATGTAATCGTCGAAAATTAACAGAATGTAGTAACCAACTAATCATATAGAGGATACATACAAATTTTGAAATCAATCCCTGTTATAGAAGCCGAGAAAAATAATGTTTTGCTATATTTAGTAACTTGGTAGACATTTGGTAAAGCTAGAAATACATGTCAAACAGGACTCAAAATAGGAGTTCCTTACAACTAATCATATAGAAGCTGCTTACAATTTTGAAATCCATCCCTCTTATAGAAGCTGAGAAAACTGCAACGAAAAATTCATGTTTCACTACATTTCGTAACAAAGTTCATCATTTCTTTAAACAGAAAGTACACATCTGACATGACTCAAAACTAGACGTTCCATACAACTAAACATATAGCGGCTGCATACAAATTTTGAAACCAATCCCTTTTATAGAAGCTGAGAAAACTGTGACGAAAAATTCATATTTCAATACATTTCGCTACAAAGTTCACATTTCTTTAAACAGGAAATGCACATCGGTCAAGACTCAAATTAGGACGTTCCTTACAACTAATCATAAAGAGGCTGCATACCAATTTTGAAATCAATCTCTCTTATAGCAGTACTGCGACGAAAAAATTAATGTTTCACTCCATTTCGTAACAAAGTTCACATTTCTTTAAACAGAAAGTACACATCTGACATGACTCAAAACTAGAC
>MJUU01057436.1:0-25643 GCA_002080025.1 Modiolus philippinarum | reverse complement strand
GTGTTTGCATCCAAACACAATTATCACTTATTATTATTATTATTATTCTTCCGTTTTCCGCCGCGACTTTGTTCACCAAATTTCTCGGACACTAGTGATCCAATCTTGACCAAACTTCACATGATGATAGAGCCTCATCCCAAGATGTGCTTTCCATTCTTGGAATTCTGAAAATGGCACCGGTTACCATGAAAACACCCAAAAAAGGCGGGAAAATCAAAGTGCTCAGAATTGAATGAAATTTTATAGGAAGGTTGTCTAACATGTGTAGAATTGGGTTCCAGTGTCCAAGACTTCAAAATGCCAACCGGTGCCATGGAAATGGTAAAAAAGGCGGGAAAATCAAAGTGCTCAGATTTGGATGAAATTTTACAGGAAGGTTGCCTAACATGTGTAGAATTGGGTTCTGGTCTCCAAGACATAAAAATGGCGACCGTTCCCATGGTAACGGTAAAAAAGGCGGGAAAATCAAAGTGTTCAGAATTGGATGAAATTTTACGGGAAGGTTACCAAACATGTATAGAATTGGGTTCCGGTCTCCAAGACTTCAAATTGGTGACCGTTGCCATGGAAACGGTTAAAAGGCGGGAAGATCCAAAGTTCTCAGATTTGGATGAAATTTGACAGGAAGGTTGTTTTGAATCTGTGGATCTCATCTAGAGCCTTTGAATTCTGATATGGGAGTTCGTTTGGGAGACTTCTTGTGTTTGCATCCAAACACAATTAATACTAGTTATCATTATGTATATAAGTTGTTTCTTCAGTATTTTGTTATTGTTATAAACAATTGTAACCTTAGTGATATCATGAAAATGATATATTGACCCTGCGTTGAGTTTTGACTTTCGGATCATGTTAGAACAAATATATATCAGTAAAAATATACAACACTCTCGGAATATATGCTATTCTCTTATGTTTCAAACCTAATTACCTATTCCTTGCACGAACAGTGATTTGTGGTACACAACAAGACTTTGAAGCTGGAGTTAGACATGAACAAGTTGCATCTCTTTCATGGGAATTTCACTGGTACAACAAGTAATAGAATATCATGCATGATTCGTATACGTTTTTCCACGTTTCTATTGGACGACTGTGAAATCTCGTTTGCCGTGAATAACGTTGCCTAGTAACGGTGTTATTCTAAACACAGAAGAGCAGTTCGGTACCAAATATTCATTTCATTTATTTATGAAAATCATAAGAGAAATAATATAACTCTCGTTATGTAATTTCAAATATCATAAACTCGCCAAAGGCTCGTTTATTATATATTGAAATTACATAACTCTAGTTGATATCCAGCGATATAGAATTCTTTCTTGTTATCAAAACTATAGTATTTTTGAACTGTAATATCGTTAACCAATGAGAAGCCTAGACGAATGTACGAGTTATATTCATAATTTACAAAACTTCAATACAGATCGGCTATACTTTTATAATAATATTGAATTGATTTTATTAAGTCATTAAATTTATGTACAAAAATCGACAAATTTGGTGAAATTATAAGCACTTACTAACTCCATAGTAGACTGAAAAGTTCCCGGATTATACAAACCAAACACAGGACAAAGTATGACGTCAGATTTGACGTTGTTAAATGTATAAAATAATGAACCATTCGTAAACAATGAAAAATCGTCTTTGACTCGATTTACTAAAACTTCAAACTTCCCTTGTGCAGTTGTACCTGCCGTTGTTTCACCTACTATGACCTGAAGTATCTTTTCGCTGTTGTGAATAACCTTTATACATAGTTTGTCGTCCTGGCTACATCTCGACAAAATGAAGGACCATCCGTTCACCTTTTCGTTGCCGGCATAATGGTAATTGTCGATTTTATTTCGTTCCGCCAAGCCAATCTCTAACAAAAGGTTTCCAGAAGATACCTTATGTTTAAGTTTGTATTTATACAATACGGTGTAGTATATTATGTCATTATTCCGTACGCACACATCCGCCATAGCACCTTTATATTTTTGAAACTGTTGTTCGCTATTGGAACTATCTTTTGTCTCGGATGAATATGTGTTGCTGATAACTTTGTTATTTTCTGATAGGAAACGTTTCAAATGCAGGGTTGATCTGTCAAATGCAATGTCAAGCGAAATATCATTTTCTGAAAAAGACATTAGAATCAACAATTATATCAATATTAAGATATTATAATTTCTTGTTGACGTCATCGCGCATAATTCTAGTGTTACCAATTGTATACCATTGAAATGTGTACAGAATCGGGAGATTCATGACAAGAAAACTCTGGCACTTTTGTATTAAATCTTAATGTGTGATTTCGTCTGACTATTCACAACACTTCTGTCCTTTCAACACATTTGAACACAATAATCTTTTCTTAGATTTCAAAATGATATAAAGTAACATTTCTTCTAAGAAATTCCTATACAGCAACCTGTCAAAGTGTGTTCCGATTTTATCCCCGAGATTGAAGTTGATTAACCACAGTTTTCATTTAAATACGTTGATTCCTTTTTTTCCTTTTGACAAGACAATTCCTTTTGCGATTGATTACTTCTCAAATAAGGTTTAAGTATCTTCTTTTTCGAGATACTTTGTACCCTGGATCTTCTGTATTATTGTAAAGTAAGTGAACGAACAATCCAAGGACAATGGCGACATCGGAAAAACATTTTTCGGGAACCGGATAGTTAAAATATTATATCCGTCTATTTTGACAACCAGGGCAAGCCTGTCATTTTGTATCGTCTGCACAAGTAGTTTTGTGGCGACATATAGGGATCACTTTAGTCGTCTTGCGGCGTCGTCGTCGTTGGCGTTGTCCGTCCCACTTATTTTTGTAACACTTTTCTCAGCAACTACATATCACAGCCACTTGAAATTTTGTATTTGACTTTAATATGGGGTTCTATATTGCGCTTATCAAATTCAGGTCTGTCGGACATCTGCTTCCTGTTTACCGACTTGAATATTTTCAACAAGTACTGTCAATAGTAAAAATTTTCGTAACACTTTTCTCAGCAACTATAAATCACAGCCACTTGAAATTTTGTACGTGACTTTAGTAGGGGTTCTTTATTGTGGTCATCGAATTCAGGTCTGTCTGACATCTACTTCCTGTTTACCGACTTGGAATATTTTCAACAAGTACTGTCAATGGTAAAAATTTTCGTAACACTTTTCTCAGTAACTACAAATTACAGCCACTTGAAATTGTGTATGTGACTGAAGTATGGGGTTCCATATTGTGCCTATAGAATTCAGGTCTGTTGGACATCTACTTCTTATTTACCAAATGGAAATATTTTCAACAGATATAGTCAATGTAACAAATTTTCGTAACACTTCTCTCAGTTTATTCAATTGGTTAATCTTGAACTCTTTAAAAATTGTAAGTCATATTCCAACCAAACTTGCAGGATATGTTGTTCACCTGATCTAACTGTGTATCTGATACTTAAAATCAATTTTATGGATTTTAGAAATTCACTGATCAAAAATAGCTCAAATGTTAATTTGGTTTGTTTAACTCACGGCCACCAATCGATCAAAATTACAGCCAATGCTATGACGAGAAAAAGCTTAGAGGAACGTCCGGATATAATTTGGAGGAACCTTAAAAATGGTTAAAAAAGCTCTTTTTGGTGTCATGCGATGTTATGAAGCACAAAATACTAAAAATTAAGAATGTCACCATACTCTTCTAAGATAAACATGTTATGAAACAAAATAACTTTTCATCCTGTCATTAATTCGTGACTCTAGAGCATTTGGCAGTAAGAGGGAGAGGGCGGGTCATATACTAATATTTCGGCTCCGATTGCCAAACGTTCTACATCGATTATTAGACCATGAATTGAGAAGATAATTTAAACATTACAAGAGAATCGTCGGAGGGTATGATGACATTCTTAGATTTTTTAATTTGTGCTTTAAAACATAGCAAGCCACCAAAAAAGAACTTTGTTTACCATTTTTCAAGGTTCCTCCAAATCATATCCAGATGTTCCTCGTCACAGCATTGGCTGAAGTGTCCGTGTAACTGCAAGACCTTTAAAATTATAATTCATATTCTAAACAAATTTACATAATATGTTTTTTCTCCTGATCCAGACATATACCTGATACTTAGAATTTTGATTTTACATATTGTAGAGGTTAACTGAGCCATAAATGGCTCTTTTAAAGTGCAGGCGACACAGGTGTTCTATGGAACACCCATCAATTTTCTTTTCTTACAAACAACCTATTGGAAGTATTTGTTTTCAATAACTCTTCTATAACCTGTGATGCTAATTTTGAGATAAGTACCCCAGCATACAAGACTGTCCCATGTCGCCATATCGCTAAGATCCTGGCCGACATGTATTAACGGGGAACTGAAACATTATTGAAGATAAAAAAGTTCGACGATTTTTTTTAAAAGGACCTAAATAACGCCCACCAAGCTTGCTTTTGATATCATTAAAGAAGCGGTCACTTAGTAAAATGGTGCAAACGCGAAAGTGCAGACAAACATGCATTTGATTTGTGCAAAGATATATTATTACCAAAGTCACCAACAGAATGAATCTTTATAAAGATAATTTAGATGAGCCACATCATAAGCTGTCTGTTAACAGAATTAAGTCAAAATTGAGAGATCTTGGCAAAAAATATGTGTTTGTACCTTTTCCTATTTAGATCATATTTGTAATTTGTTCTCTATCAGTTTATACACATACTTCGGTCCATCAATTTCCAATTGTTTTGATAGCATAAGTTGTCGAAATGCGTATATGCAGAACCTAAATTTACAGTAACCTCGGTTTTTTGTTATATGATGAAGCTTTCCACAACATTCCTGTCATTTGAAAAAAAATACTATTTCGATTTTCAACAAAGCGAATTAGCCACGTCTAATACGTACCAATCATACCGAACAAACGCTCACTTAACAACATAAAAAGAAATATAAATGTTCAAAGTTCCACTTAAAAATACATTTTGTAACACCTTGCCTACAATGTACTGGATTCCTAAGCTTCTCGAAGTAGCTACTGTTCTACTACTAACTCATCAATCCATTTTAACAGTGAAGTTACTTTTATCAAGGATTTAATAAAAATATTGTGAAAAACTTATCAATGAAAAAAGAGGGTATACAGGAAACATCTACAATGGCTGACAATTACAATTACATGCTACAATTTGCCAGGGAAAACACACGAAAAACACAAATAAGACAAAAGTCAGACGTAAACAACGATAGTAACTTGGGACAGCCGGACTTCTGTTTCCCAGATGACAACAGTTCTTCCGTAAATGGTGGAAGATGGCCCATGTGAGATCGATGCATGCGACCTCATCTCATACCGGTAAATGACCTACCAGACGTGTTGATTTTTGTGATACAATAATCGTAACCATGACTAAACGTCATGAAATACTGACGTCACAATGTAAAAATACTCAAATGGCGACAAATTGCTCAAACGGTAAAGGTTTCCAGACGTTTCTTTTCGCTTTTTACGGAAGAAATAGGTACTTGCATAAGATCAAAATTAAGATCGGGATATCTTTCACTCGTGTAAGAAATTCTACGACTTTTCCTCTCGTTTCGCTACGTTCAACTAGAGAAAAGACGAAATTTCTTACACTTGTGAAAAATATCCCGATCTTTAATCTGATCTAATTCAAGATCCTATTACTTTTTCCCTTTAAAGCTTAATTGTTGTTTCTTCTAACGGATTTGAATTTACTATCGGATTTGACATGTTCAACACAGCGGGTCACTTATAAGAAGCAGGAGATGCTTACTATACCGGTGCACCTGATCTCACACATGGCTTTCATTGGTCCGTGTTGTTTATCTTTGTGTGTGTGTTTCTTTATTTTTCTTTTCCGTGCCGTACTCATGTTGCGTCTCTGTTTCTTTGTTGTTTCTGATGTTGCCATTCTCCTTGAATTATTCGTTTTGTATTGACGGTTCGGTTCTCACTTACCTTGGTAACGGCAATAGCGAAGCCAGAAGTAGGGTTAAACCGGTTCATGGGTACCCAAACATCCCTTTTATCTGTCCCGTTTCCCTAAAGTATAATAATAGAAAAAAGAAGGGAAAGGGGAATGTGTCAAAGAGACAACGACCAAAAGGGGATTTACAACAACCCAAAGCCACCATAAGATCTTCAATGAACGGTGAGGAACCCCACACCCAGCAGCAGGTCGGAGTCGGCCCCTAAATAAAGAGTAATAATAAAAATACGAATAAAACCCAATACAGGTAGACTACTAACTCAATGACCCCAATCTTGAAAGGAGAGGAAAAGACAATACATAATTTTGAAAGATGGGTCAAGGGGTGCTGGCCGCTAAAGTGCCGGCTAGCTAAATGAGCCTAGTCTGCTGGCAGAACACTTTCGCACTACGGAAGAAAAATCAAACTCAAAACTTCCTGAAGGGTTTGGTCAAGAGTCATCATAAATTTCAATTGGCAGTATCAGTGAGAGGCCAGTATGTGTTTAGAATTTTCAGGTCACTTGTTAACTGATGCAAGCAGAACAACTTGTCGATATCCCCTATTACGTAACGAATGTAAGTTTCGTCTCAGCTTTTCTGGATTTTAAATCAGTTTCTGGAATTTGTTAACAACATTTCCGTAAAACCCTGGGTTAGAAATGCCCTTAGTAATACGCTGTTTGCAAGATACGCCATATTTAGATATCATATGTTCACATCTACTATAAAACTTCATAAATGTATTCAACGTAATATGATATCTGTAACCTCTGTTATGAACTGTGGTGTAAATAACTTTTGGAGCGTTAAAAATTCTATGGAAATTTTAGATAAATTACAATCAATACAAAATCTAGTTTCAACAATCGACAGTTTTGATTTTTCTACACTTTATTCAACACTTCCACATAACTGAATCCAAATTTGGACGACTGATTATTTTTCTGCTCTGCAGTTTTTTTTTTTTGGTTTTAACAAAAAGCAAGGATTCTTTTCTAATATTGCTTACAACAATCATTACTACTGGGCATGTGATGATAAGAATAAGGCACTTAATTTTTTGCTTGACAAAACTTTTTTTCGTTTTGGCAACATTGTTTATCAACAGTTCATTGGAGTTCCCATGATAGCATCCTCAAAAAACACTAGACGGCGCTCTTTTGGGGACAGCTTTTGTATGACTAGTTGAACACTTCTCACTTACCTGTGTTGAACTGTAAGGTACCAGATTTTTATTTATAAAATTACACATCCAAACAACAGCGCCCCTAGAGTTTATTGAAGATGCTACCTATGGGTATAAATTATGCATCTCTCATTGCAGATCNAAAAAAAAAAAAAAAAAAAAACAAAACAAAATGTAACCGTATAAAACAGTGATAAACTTATTTCTAGTTTCAATGAAAGCAGCAGGTAATCTATATTGACCGGCGTTTTACATTTCCGCAAATTGGCATTACGTTTCCGGAAAAAATATATTACGTTTCCGGAAAAAAATAGTTTACCTTTCCGGAAAAAATATATATTACATTTCCAGAAAAAAATTACGTTTCCGCAAAAGAAATATCTTACCGTTGTAAAATGTTTTGCGACTTTGTATCCACAATTCTAAGTTTATGCAATTAAAAAATAACAATAAAGACGACCGCTACGTGATCAAATAAATTTTGAACATTCAATTTTTTTCCTTTTTAAACTTGTGACATTCGCTGTATTTTTTGTACAAAAGTATCACATACAATATCAAAAAGAAACACGTACTTTCGTAGCCAACAAGTATTTATTGTTTTGATACTTATTTCAGAACTTTTTTCGGAAGTCTATATTTATTTTTGTGGGTTAAAAAGGGAACATATCTGACCATTATGTTCACCTCAAATTCTAAGGTAAACATGTTCAAAATTTTAACTTGATTTACCAGTGAAGTCTTATTAAGGCTAATCTCAATAGTGTGGATCCATCCAGTACATTTTTGCACAAAGCTGACGATCATATATTTGTCAATCTTATTTAATCATTATAAATCATATTGTAATTGTAATGAAAGCTACCTGATTAACCAGGTAAATTTTCGGAAAGGTAAACTTTTAATTTTCGGAAACCGAAACAATTGACATTTGAAAAATTTGCGGAAAAGAAATTCGCCCATATTGACGATATCCTTATTATTGACAATTTTAGTGTTTTTGATTATGTCGACATCATTTACACACAAGAACTAAAACTTGATAAAACTAATATTTCTTCAAAATATTGCCCTTTTCTGGATCTAAAGATATCATTGACTCTGGTAAAATAAAAATTGAAATTTACGATAAAAAGGATGATTTTGGCTTCAGTATAACTAATTTACCTTTTCTTGCCGGCGGCGTTCCTCTAGCTCCGGGGTTTATATTTCTCAATTGGCACGATTCATATGCGTTTGTTCTTCTTTAATGAACTTGACCTTATTATCACACCCGAAGTTTTACAACAAGGTAACAACTTTTATAAATTGTTAAATACACTTAAAACGTTTCATAGAAGATAAGAACATTTGATATCAATATGTAATGTTGTTAACAAATTCAAGAAACTGATTAAAAATCCAGAAAAACTTGGACGTAGCTTACATTCTTTACGTTATATGGGATATCGACAGGCTAGTCTGCGTGTATCTGTTAAATTTGTTTTTGGGATTTAATGACCCGAGAGTTTTATACGCATACTGCATGGTAATTCACTGATACTGCAAATGTCTACTGAAGTTCAAAATGATTCTCAACCAAACCCATCTGGACGTTTTTAGTTTGATTTTTCTTCCGTAGTGCGTCAGTGTTTTACCAGCAGACTAGGCTCCTTGAGCTAGCCGGTAGTTCAGCGGCGATCACCCCTTGACCCATCTTTCAAAATTACGTTTTGTCCCTTTTTCTTTTCAAGATTGTGGTTAGTAGTCTACCTATTTTGAGTTGCATTCGTATTTTTATTATGCTATAGGGAAACGCGACATAGAAAGGAGGTTTGGGTACCCATAAACCGTTTAAACCTTAACGCTGGCTTTTGCTAGTGTCGGTACCAAGTCCGGCTCTCCCGAGTTCCTAACGTTGTGTTTACGTTTGTTTTTTTTTGTCTTTCATATGTTGTTGTATTTGGTTCTTGCACAGTTCCTTGGAACATTCTGGCACACAACTATGTTTTTCATGCATTTTAGATATTTCCTGGTATCCGTTTTATTATATGAGTACGACACACAAAAGAAAAATGAAGACACACACACACACATACAAAGATGAGTAACACGGATAGGATTGTCTCAAATAACTAAATACCGAAGTTACTGCGAATTTACTTTCTGCATTTGCACATTTCAACAACTTATGTCTCTTCAGTGCAGATAAAATCTATACGTTTGGAAGACCAGAAACTCAAAGATGTTTAAAAACGGATAGAGAACAAATAACTAATATGATCTAAATGTAAAGCCAAAATCAGATAAGGACAGAGCTTTGCATGAGGGAGATACTCCTGAGTTTTCAACAGAATTTAGATGAACCAATATTCAGCTATGTTCTGCTTCGATGGCTGATTGGTATAAGTGGAATCCACTCTCCTCGGCTGAATCAAGCTCCCTTTCAAAAGGTGTAAAGCAAATTTGTATTTAGCCGATGCTATTTATTTTATGGAGATAAGGTTTACAAATTTGGGATTAACTTGCTTATAGCGTTACATTCCCCATTTCCCTTCTTTTTTCTATTACTTTCCATCGAGATACTATTTTGGAGTAATGTTGTTCTGTCAGATATACAGAGTAAGACCCCGTTTACACTCTACAAAAAAATGCATCGATCTTTTTTTAATCGGACTTAAAAAGATCGGTTTGCATTTACACACAATCAAGATTAGAGCAGAAAGATCGATCGCGTTCGATCTTTTTAAGTCCCCTGCGTTTACACTGTAATTAAATTTTATGTAAGCGCCCGTTTCACTGAATGTTTACCAATAGAAAATACACGTGTAATGAGCTCCGATACACAGTTACGGACATGGAATAAATCGCTGGATCACCACCTCCACTTGGCATTCAAATGATAAGTTTTATATTAATTTATGTTAAAAAAAATCTTAAAATTTCAAATGGGACATTCTGGGATTTTTTATATACTTTTTATAAATTCGACCCTCTTTTTTAACGCACGCTTTCAGATGATTTACGTATACTGTAAAAGAATGCAGCTTTAATTAAAGATTTATTCTAATATAATCATAAGTTGCATTTCTAAAAATATCTAATCGTACTTTTTAAGATCGATTCAAGCGTTTACACCGGCAGAAAGATCGGTTCAAAAAAGATCGATCTTTTTAAGTCTAGGTCTAAAGCTAGACTTTTTAAGTCCGCTTAATTTTTTAATCGATTCAAATAAAGATCGATCTTTCCCGTTTACACTAGCATAAAGATCGATCTTTTTTGCATCGATTCTAAAAAGATCGGGTTTTTCATCTAGTGTAAACGGGGTCTAATACATTAATGTTGAACTATTTGTACTCTATTTGTAACTTTCCAAATGATTCATTTTGTTGTTAACACTTGGGATTTTGTCCTGACAGAACTTATCATATAAACGCCATAAATATTTGATTTCCCACATTTTGACATTACAGGATAGAGTAATGACAGTCATTATATAGTTATTAATAGCTTTAAACCAATGTAAACAGTCTTGAAACACATTACCTATTTGTATATCCATATTCATTTCCATGGTAATTATGCCAAAAGCTGACTTCAGCTACAGGTGAATTGTTTGTTTAATGTTATTTGTTCCAACTTAATCATCATCCCACATAATAAAATCTCAACCTATGATAAAATATATTGGCCTAAAAATCTATCAAAATTTATATGGAGTGAGAGCTGTATATTCTTTAATCAAAAAAGTAAATCCAAGACTAAAGTTTATGAATAGAAAGGCGAAATGCTTGTCAATATCTCTCATTCGATTCCATTTTGATTAATTCTTGCTCTTCCAGGTATGCCAGTGTTTCACAAAAATTGAAAACTTCAGCTCAAATTGTTCAAATTTGTCAATAATATACGTCCAGATGTAGTGTGGGTAAATTTGACTTTGCAAGTTTGTGCATTTTAATTGTTGAAACAACGGCAGCAGAATAGAAGACAGAGTAAAACGGTTGCAACCGAGACACGCACTCAAGATTTAAAAAAAAATAAATGACAATAATATTGAAACAAAGTTTTGATTAAGTTGGCGAATGACACTAGGTCAAATCAATTTAATTTTAGCAATTTGCTGTTCCAAAACTTAGATCATCACTTTTATCCAGATTGGAATGTGCTTCCAAACTCAATTAAATCTGTCAAAAATCATGACTCTTTTAAAATGAACTTGAACCAATGACTTAAAACACGTTAATTCAGATAAATCTGAACAATTTTTAGCAATTAAAAATAAGCCATGATTCAGAAACCAATTCAATTATATGTATATAATTAAATTGGTTTATATATAAGTTATGTATACAATGAACCAATTGGAAATAAGCGTCCATGCTTTCATGGGTTATCATTAGAATGATATTTGTTTACTTTGTCTTGGCATATTTTATAAGGCACTGACCATTTGATTTTCGGGGGGGGGTCTTATATTTAAAAAAAAATATTTCTGGCCCCCATTTTTGCCTAAAAAAATTTCTGGCCAGGTCCAGGTTTGAAAAAAAATAATCTGGCTTTGACTTTGTCTATAAGAAAAAAAAAGCCTGGCTCAACAAAATTTCTTAGCATAGTGTTTAGCGGAAAAAATAATCTGGCCAAAAATATTTTTCGGCCAGGGTGAAAATCCCCCCCCCCCCCTGAAAACCAAATGGTCCGTGCCTAATTGTTCTATTTTCTTTATAATATTTTCGATTTGCGCCGATGAATATCATGTCATTTCCACTGAACGAATTTTACCTTTCGCCTAATCGTTTATGGCAAAAGGAACACTGAATCGTCAAATTGTTTGATACAATATATCCATATATAAACTTCTCATCATGCAATGAAATAGTTCATAGTTTTAGAGCAATATTCGGGCACCGCGGGTTTAAAAATCTATACATTCTTGGTATAGATTAGCCAAGGTAAGCCAGAATCTTGCCGTAACTAAAAACCGAAAACGATTCATGTCAAATATATCTTAAGATTCTAATCTTTTTTTTATTTGTTATATGAAATAAACACATAAACATCAACAACACTAAAGCATTATTTCCTTTTATTTTATAGCAACATAATATTTCCCTAAGAAAACGTGCAATAAGTTTCGATATTGACTGAATATGTCATGACGTCATTGACACCAAAAATTATAATTTATCATTCTTCGCAATTTTATCTTGCAATATCAAATTAAACTCGGGACAACATACCCCAATATTCATGTATTAACCCTTTATTATTACACATTTCTGGAGTATTTATAGATCCTTCGGGATAATGATTTTCAAATACCAATCATATAAAGACAATTATAAATAATAACAAAATACCGAAGTTACCGTGAATTTGGTTTCTGCATATGTGCATTTCGACAACTTATGTCTCTGGAACTGGATTTGGCCTCCTATTTTGATGTTATTTGGTAATGAGTACTTCTTTTTTTGACTACTTTTGGATAACGGCTTTCCATATTATTTGATTTTAATGCTGCTGATGAGAGGTTACTCCTTGAAACACGTGTACAGTATAACAAAATTTACAGGTTTTTCTGCAACTTCGGTATTTTTGTATTTCTTCTGTGCAGATAAAATCTAAGCGTTTGGAAGATCATAAAATCAAAGATGTTGAAACCGATAGAGAAAATATGATCTAAATGTAAAGCCATTATCAGCTAAGGACAGGGGTTTGCATGAGGGAGATACTCCTTAGTTTTCAACAAAATTTACAAAAATTTTGATATTGTAAGGTTCCAAATAGAATCAGCTTTCGGGTCAACACCGAAGTACTTACTACTGGGCTGGTGAGTACCCTCGGGGACTAACAGTCCACCAGCAGAGGCATCGACCCAGTGGTAACAAATAACTAAATACCGAGGTTACTGTGAATTTGGTTTCTCGACATATGCACATTTCGACAACTAATGTCTTTTCAGTGAGTAAATAAATTGCTATGAAGAAGTGGTAACGAGTACCTTCAGTTACACAAGGTTTTCTTACACAGTCACTGACTTCAAACTGGTCCGTCTCTGACCCTTGTTTTACTCTGTACTGTTTTCCTCTCCCACAGCTTACACTACATACAGACCAAGAACTCCAGGATGTTTGTGTCTTCTGATTGCATTCTGAAAAAAAACAAAGTAGTGAAAATTTTAAAAAAATCAAAAACTGTATGTGCAACGATGGCAGTGTGACAGCTTACTTGGACATAAAAATTCTACAGTTTTTGTCGGGATCCACACTACTAGTGCTTTAGTTTTGTTGCATTTTTCTTTATTTGATTGTCTCCACTGTGTAATGTTTGGGTTTTTACTCCATTTTCGTTTTTCTTGCATTTTGTTGCGTCGGTATTCGATTGCCTTTTTTTTTATTTTAGCGAAAAATCAAAACATTTCAAAGAGCTTTTAGAGTAAAATATCCTAAAAACCCTTAAATAACACCAAAATTAGCTTAGGATGCTTATACGTAGTAAATAACGGATGCTGTGAAGAAGTTCGTAAAAAACAGTAGTGATGCACTGCGTTTAGAGGTAATAACGAGTGAACAGTGATTCAAACGTAAGTTGGAAGAAGAAATCGAAGCAAAATTAATTAGTTTTAAATTTACAGAAACTTCGGTATTTAGTTATTTGTTACCACTGGGTCGATGCCACTGCTGATGGACAGTTAGTCCCCTAGGGTAATCACCAGCCCAGTAGTCAGTACTTCGATGCTGACCCGAAAGGCGATTTTATTTCGAACCTTTCAATATCTAAATTTTTTAATTTTGTTGAAAACTAAGGAGTATCTCCCTCATGCAAAGCTCTGTCCTTAGCTGATATTGGTTATTTGTTCTCTATCAGTTTTGACACATCTTTGATTTTATGGTCTTCCAAACGTTCAGATTTTATCTGCACTGAAGAGAAATAAGTTGTCGAAATGCGCATATGCAGAAATTAAATTTACAGTAACTTCGGTATTTAGTTATTTTTTAAGCAGCAACTTAAATAAAAAATCGAAAAGAAACGTAGTTTCTTATTTTTTGACAAATGGTAATTACTCCAGCAATGACAAGCCAATCGTAGTCTTAGGATAAAGGTAAACCAAGTTCTGTCTTGCGGAAATGGAATTGATATGAAAAAGAAAGGCAATGGGGTAAATGTCAAGGAGAAAACATCCCATATCCAGGTTAAAAAACCAAAAACAAAGCATCTAGGGATCACCGTATGGTCTTCAACACAGTGAGGAACCTCACACCATATAGCAAGCCCTAAATGGCCACAAAAAGAAAAAAGGTGCCTAAATCATTGGAAACAAACCACATCCAATAACAAAAACCATGAAACTAAAATTTTATAAGAAGACAAGGACAAGCCAATAACCAGCATATTCCTGACTTGGGACAGGCGCAAAAATTACAGTGGGGTTAAACTCGTTTTCTTGGATCCAAACCCTCCCCCTTTGTGTGGTGAATGGTTAAAAATAGATACACACACAAAAAAAAAAAGACTCACAGTAAAAATCAAAACAGAAAAAACCCCAACTTATCAAGACGAGTACCCTTACAATGAAGTACATAAAACATGAAGACAATACACACGGATATTGTCCGGACAAATGCTCGCAGTTACTGACAGCTATCTAAGGACATAATTTCCGTTGACTATGATATCACGCTTTCTTACATATGAAACTTCAATTGAAATACTTCTAAATAGATTTGGTATAACAACATCATCAATTATGAAAGAAGAACATGATATTGTGCAATGCCAAATACTGCCAATATAAAAAATTGTTTAAATTTAGTTATGTTGTAAAACATGTAGGAGATGATCAATATTTTTGCCAACAAAAACCAGAAGTAAAGATTTTTACAACAATGATGTATTTATATCCTTTATGAATAAGTTTGTTCAACAGATTAATAAGTTTGGAAGGACAATTTTTGAATCTATGCGCTTTGTAAATGATATTGCCATAGAAGGTTGGATGTGAAATGATATGTATTATTATGTAAAGGCATTATGCATTGACAGAAATTTACAAATGGAGAGGAAAGAGAAAAATACTCATTTTCTTCTAAAGTTATGTAGATTGTCTGTTTTAATTTATACTTATTAACCATCTAGTAACACAAGGGCATATATATCAAAGATTTACTTGTTTTTGCAGATAAATAATTTTACATAGATTTGCAAATTAAACAGAAAACGAATGCTTTGACTCCCCATTTTCTTGATTTTTCCAGGAACATTTTTAAAGAGCTTCCTAATAAGTAAAATTGAAACAAAATACTTTGATATGGTATTGCCAAAANAAAAAAAAAAAAAAAAAAAAAAAACAAACAAAATACATGTATTGTTTTACCAATGTCACATTGCATATAAGTTATGATAAATAATATAACAAAAAAAAATTGGATAGAACTACTCACAGCCCTGATGAACTTTCTGATTTGGCGGTTGATGAAAATGAGAAACTTGAAAAAGACTATTCGAAGTTTTGCTCTGTTTTCTCAAAGGGTAGTTTAAGGCCTGTTCAGAATAATTCAGCAACAATTTTGTCAAACTCGCGCACCTCAGCTCCCGATTCTTGCTTTGTGAAAGATAGAAGCGATTTTCTTAGACCAGGGAATACTCCATTTTTAGTGGTCCATAGAATTTATTCATCGTTAAATATAGGAAAATATCTAGACATTAAAAGGTTTAGGATCATTCAATGCAACAGCAAGGGAGTCTTGTGTCATGGTATTTTTGTTGTGGCACAGCTTTCAGAGAAATTGCACTCATTAAAAGAAAACAACCCAGGGAACGGTATCTTGGAAGATTGCTTTTTTTTGCAGGAAGATCCAGTGTTTGCTGGGAAACGCATTTAATTACTGTTGGCTGCGAAAGAAGTTTGTTGATGACTACACAGAATTGTGTAAAAGGTCTCATGACATTACAGGGGAACTATCTGGCTCTGATTTAGCAACAAAAGAAAAGGCGAGGCTGATAAGGCAACTAATTAAATAATGAATAAGTCTGTAACATAAGATGGACAATAGTTCCTTTTCGTCATCACACCAGTAGCCAAAATTCAACATAAATGTCAGCATCACTGAGATATGCGACTAAATTCCAGAACAACAATAAAAGCGTTGTTCATTTGCTGGTTTTTACCATGTATTTGTAGAGACTTTGTCTCATGTACATTTACTCCATATCCTTTCATTTAAAAACTTTTGATTCAGTCGAAAACAACACGAAAAGCAGTTGAAAGTAAATATATCTAAAGATTATGCAGAGATTGGAAAATATTGGGAGAATAACTTACAAATGAGCGTTTTATTTTTGATATAGTGACGAAAGGTTACAAGGTAAAATCTTATTAAGGAGGTTTGCTCCTGACATTTTTGGATTTCTGTCAGATTTTCGGAATTCTTGGGTTTTATCCATTTAAAAGCATTATAATTTTTTGCCCATTGACCCCCTTATTTTTCTCCATAATTTCATTTTATACATCTTTGTGAGCATTCTGTAAAAAATTCATTGAATTTTATTTATTTTGTCACATTCATTCATAGTCAAACCTTGTTAATGTTAATCCTATGAAAAATCATAGGAGTTCAGTTTCCCGTCAAATTTTCAATCACTTAAATCTCAAAAACGAGATCATCAACCTATCATTTTTTTTGCATAAATTACTTCTTTTTTAATTTCATAACTAAAAATCATGTTTATTTGAAATCTTATTTATTTTCAAATGGAGTAGCGAACCCCCTTAAGAATCTATTCAAACTCAGGTTCCAGAATGATATTCGCTATGGCCTTTTATAGAAAATGTTGTTATCCTTTCCTTACAAAAGCTTCGCAGTCAATCGGGAATGGGAAAAAAGTATTTTTATTTTCAAATTCCCTATATTCATTTCATATCCAGATTGATTACCAGCAAACACATGCACTATTCTAAATAACAAAATACTGAAGTTGTTTTAATTTAGTTATTGCATACTAGTCAGGAAATTTATTAAGCCTATCTGTGTCTTGTCTTTTTTCTAGTTAAGTTTACTTTATGTCTATAGGAGTCTAGGATGATGTTTATTTCGCTGAACTTGATTACTCTTTATTCAGGGGCCGACTCCGACCTGTCGTTGGGTGTGGGGTTTTCTAACCGTTCATTGAAGATCTTATGGTGGCTTTGAGTTGTTATTACTCCCGTTGGGGTCGTTGTAACTTTGACACATTCCCCGTTTCCCTTCTTTTTTCTAGTATGGCTATTTCAACAGCGTATTTCTCTTGACTGTAGATCAAATCAAAGCAGTTGGAAATCCATTAACAGAAAATCGCTAAAAGTTCAGCTGCAGTCCTGTTTTCACAAAAAAAAAAATTTACGAAAAAAATTAGTCGTAAGTCTTTAACATTTCATATTGACTTACGATTAAAATTTATAATAAGTTTTTTTTTGTGAAAAGGTCTCGACAATATTTTGATACCTAAGATGACAGGAGACATGAGACCAATAATGAATTTTAAACCTCTAAAGTAAGTGAGAACCGAACCGTTAGTTTAAATAAGTTTATACAAACAGTAAACTTCAAGACCGAAACTTTGAAGAGAGCATTCAACTTTAATTTAGGAGAGCGATTATCTGACCAGTTGGATTTGATAAATGTTTCAGAAAGAAATTAAGTGTCTATTAAACAATTGTTTTCCAAAAATTCGTCTAATAGCAAGGGTGACACGACTCGTAGTTTAAACGTTTCCAGTTTATCCCGCCCCTTAAGGTGAGAGGTACGTAAATAAGCGCCTCTACCGGTGAACGTTTTAAATTAACTTTAGAATGAACGTAAAATAATTTTGATTTTCACTTTAAATTATCGTCGTTTCAAACTATATCCTACAATTTTTTCTGAAAAATTGATATTATGTTGCCCAAAGAAATTTCTGTTTTATTCATGTAATTTTTTTATAGGGTCACCGAGTTCGTTTTCGTGGTATATATCGCTGAATAGATGTTCATCCTTCAAATCACACCTAATATCATAACTTTTATCGACGACGTCGCTATAGGATCTGTAAGTCTCGTCATGTGACACCGAGAAATCACGCTAGAATTCAAATTTGAAAACGTTTCCCGCCAAAATAATTATGACGTTGTGGGATTATGACGTCCTTATTGTTTGCTTGAAACGTCATATTTTTCTGTTAAAAATGCAACTTCCTGGTACAAATTATATACCCGGAAGTCCAAAAATCTTACGAGACTTACAGACCCTATTTTGACGTCTGAATCCATGTTTTTGGCGTGCCTATTCTATGTTTAACTATTCAGACCGGCGAAATTAATTCGGTGACCCTATATAAAATTTACACCATTAAAACGGGAGTTTCATTGTTTAAAACATATCCTTTTTTTCACAAAAATTGTAGGATATGTTTTCATAAACGCGTTTCATATATTATTTTTCTGTACGTGTTACATGGATTCTATATGAAAACAACATAACTGATAGATTTTTCAATCGGTCATATTTCAAACATAAAAATAGCTAAACTGATTTTATTTCACCTTGGAATTCAACTCCATTTGATGCACTTGCATGTAAAATTTCATCGAAATCAGGAAACGTTAATATTTACGTACCTATTACCTTAATTTTCGTTTTTTAAGGAAAAAACACAAAATTGTAGTTAAAACAAACGTACTAAGCGTAAAGGAGGTTATTTCATCCAGCAATAAAAGAGCTGAATTGGTAGATAAAGAACAGAGAATACAATAATAAACCAATCCAAATTCAGGATCCTTCTGTAATTTTAATGACCGATACATCAAAGAGTGGGTGGGGAATAGTGATGAATGGTTCTGTAATGGGCAATGAAAAGAAACATTCACATTTGAGCAGTTCGAAAACATGGAATGGAAATTAGCAATCTTCAGGTTTACAGAGACAAATGTACACTACAAACAATTATACCCTTTGCATGATTCAACCTTGGTATCCCCAGGTTCTAGAACTGTCATATATGATTCTGTTACTTTTGACAAAAACGGGAGAGAATGCCGACTCTACCACGGGATCAATAGAGATTGCATCCCCTAGCGGGAACACTTTAAACAGTCACAAAGATAGTTTGTAGAAACGATTTGAAAGTAAAGGTGTTTCGAAAAGGGCTCGCTGTGTAAATTATGACCCCCACTAATTATGGCTTTTTGAAACTACAATGTAAGTTGTATCAGTGCTAAAACAACTAAAGAGAGATTCGTTGGGTATTTGTTTTCTTTGAAAAGTGGTATTATCTAAGCATGTGCTAAATACTGAAAACTTAGCTGATGATTAGGATAATCACAGTTACATGAGTTTTCCGTCTGGTAAGCACATTCATCATACGAAAGGACCCAACAATAAAATAGAAATGGAATGTTCATGGACTCAAGGAAGATAAAGGAAATTCTGTTTAATTTAAGAATTGAATGCATTATTTTGAAGTTTCATTTGGGTATGAAAGTGTTGACTGGTAGCGCTTCATGTTGAAAATGTGCGCCCGGTCAACACTTTCATACTCCCTATGAAACTTCAAAATAATGCATTCAATTCTTATAATTACATTTTAACCGAAATAGAAATAAAAAAAAAACACAATGTATTTACAGGAAAGTACATGATATACATTGGGATTCTATTTTTTTTTACAAATTAATCCGCCAAGTGAACATGTGGTCAAATGTGTTTCATGGGAATTGCAACTTCACATTGATATGCCATGATCGGTTTTCACCTATCAAATTGATGGAATTCTAATGAATATGCATGAAATGTAATTATATTTTAATGTCCATATTATCCTGTTAACTAAAACGTTATTTTGATTTCATAATTTGGATATGGCTTAATGGTAAATCATTTTTGATTTTTGAATTTCCCCTTCCTCGTTCTTGCTTCGGTATTAGTTATCACGTTTTCGTCTCCGCCAACTTCAAAACTATGAGACCCAGATACCAAATCAGACTACTATCTAAATAACTTAATACTTCAGGCAAACAACCAAAATCTTTTACAAAACTACTTACTAGAGTGTAAAGCAAAGAACACGACAATGCCAGCAATAACACATCCAGTTAAAACGCCAATCATAAAAAATCCGGAGACAATTTTCGTTTTTCTCTTCAATCTTCCTGAATGTTTGTTTGACATGGACATTTTCATGGAAGATTTTTGTTCCAATGTTTTGAAGTTAGATGTTGTGGTTGTCGTCGTAGTATTTCTAGTATTTATCGAATTGGCTTCCAAAAATGTGACATAAATATGGTCTTTATCAGGACCGTCACATAATTCGTAACATTCCATTTTCTATGTGCATTAAGTTTTTACAGTGACTGTGAGAAATGTTGGTACTGATGACTAAGGGATAAGTTGATGTCTAGCGTAATATTTCGAAAAAGTTCTTTCAATCTGCAAAGAGAAAATGATAACTATAAAAATAACATTACATACAACCCACAAATTGGTATATCATCCTACACACAACCCACAAATACACATTTTCTCTTCTAATAGTAACCTTCATAATTTTATCCATAATACGAAACAATACTCATATCTCTATAAAGAACTCAAACTCTCCAGAATCTTAGTACATGTATATAACAAAATATAGATGGAATCTTCAATCATAACAGTTGTTCTAAATTATCAACCGGAGTTGTGTACCTCAGTTTTGTTATTCGAAATTTTTTGTTTCAAGTTAAACTCCAACACTATCAATACAATATTAATTGGTTGTAGTAAAAATCAAAATAAGATTAAATACAGGAAACTATTCTTAAATCTTGGTCGACTTGTCCCTGTGGATAGACCTATGGAAGCTCAAATATTTGTCAATTCGGTTATTTTTTAAATAATTACATCATTCATTTTATACAGGTTTATACAATCTTTGAGCAATTTCCGATAATATTTTAAAAAAAAATCAAATAAAAATTAAAAAAAATGGTGAATTGAAAACGAAAAGTAGCAAATTGTGGTAAATATTAGTTCTGCAAATGGACATGATTTCGACATCTAATGTCTTTTCAGTGCAGAAATATAAAAAAAATGAAAACCAAAATTATGTTGGCGCTGGTAGAAAACAAATTAATCAACTAAAAGGCAGAGCTTTGCATGAGGTAGATAGTCCTCAGTTTTATGCAATAGCTCTGACTAAATCTTATTTTAAATAGATATATTTTTAGTGTAAAGAGAAACAATTTTCACAGTTTGAACAGAAATATTGGAATGTTTCGAAAAGCCTGCACAAGGAAATTTTATTAACATTAAAACTCATTTAATTTGAAACTTAGTTAACTTGGTCGACTTGTCCCTGTGGGTAGACCTATGGAAGCCCAAATATTTGTCAATTTGGTTATTTCTTAAATAATTACATCATTCATTTTAAACAGGTTTATACAATCTTTGAGCAATTTCCGATAATATTTATAAAAAAAAATCAAATAAAAATTAAAAAAAATTGTGAATTGAAAACGAAAAGTAGCAAATTGCGGTAAATATAAGTTCTGCAAATGGACATGATTTCGACATCTAATGTCTTTTCAGTGCAGAAATAAAAAAAAAGAAAACCAAAAATATGTTGGCGCTGGTAGAAAACAAATTAATCAACTTTGCATGAGGTATATAGTCCTCAGCTTTATGCAATAGCTCTGACTAAATCTTATTTTAAATAGATATATTTTTAATGTAAAGAGAAACAATTTTCACAGTTTGAACAGAATTATTGGAATGCTTCCAAAAGCATACGCAGGGAAATTTGATAAACATTAAAACTCATTTAACTTGAAACGTTGAATTAAGGTTAATGTTTTCACGTGAATTTCATGTGAAAAAATACAGTGTACGTTGCTTTTAATATTCTAAACCCATGCATGGCTTTTCTTTTAATGTCAAAAAGTAGTTCTGTTGAATATTTTCCATTATTATACTTCCTGTATAGCAAAACAGTTTTATTTTTGAATAGTTTTTAAAAGAAATAGCGTTGCCAGCACTATTGCTGAACTGAACTGAACTGACTTTATTCTCATAAACATACAAGTTACAGAGAACAATACACAATTTACAAAGTTTATAACACATATGCACAAATTAAATGTCATTTAAACATAATATAACAAAAGAATACAAATATAATGTCCTAACCAGGAGGTTGGATTTTCACATTTATAACTGAAATGAATCTGCATTTTTTTTGTAACACACTGACATCTTCAGATTCAAATAAGTTTTTAAATTTATAAATATTTGGACGAGATAGACAGAAAGAAGGTAAAAATTTTTTCCTTTCATCAGAGAATACTTTACAACACATAATGTAATGATATTCATCCCCCAAATCCCCAGAGTTACATAGGTTACATTTCCTTTCAGACCTTTCAATGTTTTGCCATCTTCCCTGTTCAATAGGTAATTTGTGACTCCCACATCTAAAACGACAGAAGATTAATCTATTTCTATAAGCGAGTTTTGAAAGATATTTTTCAAAATTTATTGACGTCTTAAAAATTCTATAGCATAAACATTTAGGTGAGCGATTTATTTGTTCTAAACAATTTTGGTTAAACTGATCTATTAGATTTCTCTTCAGCAAATCAACAGCATATTTATCTATTCCATGAGTTAACCAGATATTTGTTAAACCACATGAATCAAATATACTTTTTACAAATGATACCCATCTTATGTTAAAACCATAAGTATTATGGCACACAAGCAATAAATTGTACATTATTCTAGATATTTTACAGTCATTACTAATTAAAATTTTATACAAAAAATTCACCATTCTTAGTTTAATATTAATAGCTATTGGGTACCTGCCAAGTTCGGCATAAACAACAAAATTTGGAGTAGAAGATTTCAAATGGAGAATATATTTGCAGAACTGCAAATGTAATTTTTCTACAATATCTAAGTTCTCAAATCCCCAGACTTCTGAGCCGTATAAAATGATAGGTAAAACCATCTTATCAAAAAGGTCTAGCTGACATTCAACTGACAGAGAATTTTTTCTACTAATTTTAAGAATTTCGTACATTGCTTTTGTAGCTTGATCTGTTAAATATTGTTTAGTTTTCAAAAAAGATCCGCTTCGGGAGAAGAAAATACCTAAATACTTATACTCTTTCACTATTTCTATTTGTTGATTTCCTATATAAAATCTCATATCTCTTGGCATTCTACCTTTAGAGAATATTAACACTTTTGTTTTTTGAACATTTACTTTCAGGTGCCATCTTGTACAATATTGACAAAAATCATTTAACATAGATTGTAAATCTTCTTTACTCTCTGACAATAAAACAGTGTCATCTGCATAAAGTAATAAAAACAACTTTAAGTAAATAGATAACTCTACTTCTAAATCTCTTGATATACTTTCTAGCCCTACTAAATTTTTACTTTGGAAAAACTCCTGTAAATCATTTAAAAACAATGAAAAAAGTAGAGGCGAAAGATTTTCCCCTTGTCTGACCCCCATTTCACAAGCAAAAAAATCAGATTTCTCTCCGTTATGTACTATTCTGGATTTAACATCTGCATACATATTTTGTATAATCCTATACAATTTACCCTTAATGTTATAATTTAATAATTTATGCAATACAAAATTTCTTTGAACAGAGTCGAATGCTTTTTCGAAATCAATAAAGGCACAATACAGTTTTTTCTTCCTTAAATTTAATAGCTCAAATAGCGCATATAAAGTAAACATATGGTCTGTGGTCGAATATCCTGATCTAAATCCAGCTTGGTTTTCATGTAAAATAGACATTTCATCAACAAAATCACATAATCTGTTATTCAAAATAGAAGTAAATACCTTACCAATGCAGGATAACAGTGTAATCGGTCTGTAATTCTTTGGATCTAACTTACTACCTTTATTTTTATAAATTGGTACAATATTTCCCGTCAACCATACCCCAGGAAATATTCC
Organism: Modiolus philippinarum; assembly: GCA_002080025.1. Classification (NCBI taxonomy): domain Eukaryota; kingdom Metazoa; phylum Mollusca; class Bivalvia; order Mytilida; family Modiolidae; genus Modiolus; species Modiolus philippinarum. The sequence continues at coordinate 1,522 of MJUU01057436.1, read as the reverse complement.
CGAATCAAATACAATATTAAACAAGTAAACATAAATATCTTTCATCGTGTTAAATGACGATGAAATGTATTCATTTATAACTAAGTCATCACCCGATGCTTTATTATTTTTAATTGACTTTACAGCTTTTGTAATTTCCTCAGATGTAATTCTAGTATTCAAAACATTTTCATTATCAGTCTCGTCTACAATGTTATTCAATATATATTCATTTCCGTCAAAGTTATTTTTATTTGCAATAGTAAGCACTGTTGTTGTGAAGACTATTGATTTCTACGTCAATTATTATCAATTATCACGTGCGGGAGGCGGAATTTCGGTCTGACCGACAAGTGGGTAGTACTTATCCGCCTGATCACCTGTACAAATAACAAAATGCCGTTATGTTCTGCATATGCGCATTTTTACAACTTCTGTCTCATCAGTGCAGATTAAATCAAAACGTTTGGAAATCAAAATATGTGTAAAAGCTGATAGAGAACAAATTACCAAAAGGATCTAAATAGGAAAGCCAAAATCAGCTAAGGACAGAGCTATGCAAGCGGGAGATACTTCTTAGATTTTAACATACTGCAAATAAAATTGGTTTTCGAACCAGCACCGAAGCACTGGCTACTGGGTTGGCGAATACCCTTGGGAACTAACAGTCCACCAGCAGTGGCATCGGCCCAGTGGTAACAAATAACAAAATACCGAGATCATTGATGTAATCAAGTTTCTAATCATCATTTGAAGTTACGCAAAGAAAAGAGTGCCGTCTGCTACAGCGTTTACATTTTTTGACAGTATTTTTGTTGACTTTCATAAGTTGTGAAACATTGCAAACAGAAACAATGTAACTTTTCAAAATAGTCAATAGTCAGTATAATAATATTAATGTTGTACCTTCGGGTCGTGCACTATTGTCCATTACCCTGGCTACTATTTTCACATAGTCAATGTAAAACACAACATTGTTATATAAATATCACCATGTTAATGACACATCACTTAATAAAATACAATTCACTTGAAATTTTGACATCCATCATCATCAAATGTGATATGCTGGATTAACGTGAAATCCTTATTTAAATGTTATTAAATTCAGATTAAATGGTGGGTTAAACCGGTTTTATGGCTAGCCTACCTCCCCTTCCATTGCGGTAGTGTCCGGTAGCAACTCAACAACAATTGCCATTGAAAGGTCATAGACAGTTAAAAGAAATGATCACTCCAGAATTACGTAAAGGAAGAATCTTGAATCAGAGTTCGGACCGAAACTTCAAAATTTTCCAAAGGGGCTGATATCTATTAAAGAACTTGTTAAATGATCATATGAGACGGAATTTTTTTGAATCCTTGATTAATAAGGTGGTCACAGAGATAACTATGTCTAATGATAAAGTCTGTATAATTTGTGCTAGCTTTCGTGTAACGAATAAGCTGTGAAACATACACTCCGTAAGCAGGAGAAGCTGAAATATTACTGTCCATGTTAGGGAAATTGATAATTTTGAAATTAAAATCCTAAAACAAATTT
>MJUU01057435.1:49672-94975 GCA_002080025.1 Modiolus philippinarum | reverse complement strand
TTGTCAAACTTTGTGTATTCAACTGTGCATAATTTATCGTCAATAAAACAATTGACAGAAGATTCATTGGGATAGGATAGATGGTGTATTAAACGATATTCATTTTCTGCCTTTTTGGGAACAATTCCTATTGGCGATACTCTAAATGTTGAAAAGGGGGGGGGCAGTAAATGGACCCCCCAGCCTACCTAATGTTAATTCTTTATTTATTTTCTCCTGTACCAAGTCTATATGGTTTGTGATGGATTTCAAATTATCGCAATCTCTAGGCACTCTTGGACCCAGATAATGCAGTTTGAAACCAAAATGTGAAGCCGTCTAACAATTCATATGCAATTTGTCTGTCAGGATAAAACTGTAGCATGTTTTCAAGCACGTTAACTTTTATGGGTGTATGCCCCAGGCTGAATTTTTCTTTGAAAAAACTGCCCTTGTCGTTGTTGTTGTTTGTTGTGGGCACGAAAGGGCGAATTTGATTGTTTGTTTTGGCAACTTTGAAAGTTATGATCATTACTAAAGCAATGACTACAAAGATGGGAAAATCTGCAACGACTCCTAAAACAAGTACCTTTATTAAAGGCAAAACAGACAGCCCTACTGATTGGTGTAGAGTTTTGTACATCCTGATTAAAGCTTAAACCTGGGCCCATGTATCTAGGGTTTTGAAACGGTTGGGGCTGGCTCTAGGTCTCACCAAGGTCATTGCCCACAGATCTGTATTGATAGAAGCCCATGACATTGAAGGAACTTGTGACATTCTTAGGCGAAATTGTTCATCATAAGTACGCCAAGAGTAATCCCGTAGTGCACAACGTGAAGATGCAGACCTAATGATTGAAATATATTTCAACATTTCAAAAATTTTATCTTGCCGTTTCATTAGGAAAATATTCATAAATATAATAAAAGCATCAGTCCATTTAGCGATAGTGGTGATTTTTTCCTTCACCTGGGAAGGGCGAGACTGTATTTTCCCTGAAACAGGGTCAATAAACAGATCACCCCCCTCAAAGTGGGAGGCCAGCTCTGCACTACCCTTCAACAACAGTGCCAAATTAATATACTCGTTGTTCCATATTTTCTGTCTGAGTTGCAGAGGGATGTGTGCACCCAGGTCCATGTCTGGTGTTATAATCATATTTATATTCCTGTCAGAAGAAATTTCAATATTATTAGTGACGCCAACCATGCCAACTGAGGATGTGGATGGAACATCCACGACAGACATGGACGGAACGATACTACTTGATCTAGCAGAAGTAATTGCCATCTCATTAGAATTTATCATATGTGTCCCACTTTCTAAAGGTACTGGGTTGATAGTTACTGGCGTATGCAACTCATTAGTCCCAGTAATATCATAAAACTCACCAACGATTTGTGGTGTATTTCCTTGCACCACCTCGATGCTCTGTGCTTCCTGTTGTCCTGGTTGAGGCGATGTTAAAGCCTGGTCCTGTTGACGGGACGTCCTTTTACCTTTTCCGGAACTTGAAGTACCTGTATAGGGGCTGTTCGAAGGCCTTTTGCTCTTCCTGAGACCCTTTCCTCTTGGCATATTGATGTCTTGAGAAACAGTATAAAATTGTGACCAGGAACGCAGTTGAAGTTCAGAGTCAGAGTCGCCTATCAATTATGATTGAGTCTGATTCGACGTTCGTACAACAGTCACTGTTAATTTCAGTAAAATCCAACAAACCACTGAATAAATGTTTATAATGTTCTTCATGAATTATATACACAATATTCCACAATTATAGGCTGGTTCCAGGTACGGGTCAGACTCTTCACCCGTCGCCGACACAAAGAAAAAACGTGCAATCACGGAAAATGTCACTTTTTATATATAAAATTCCAGAATTAAACGGAGAAAATCCGAAAGAAAATTTATAATTCCATGTTGAGTTTAAAGTTTTGATATTAGAGACAGTTAAATAATTTTAAATTGTAAATTATGTTGAGACAATTGTTTAGACCTGTTAACAGTTTAATTTCCACGTGGCGACTGAGCTTGCCGACCAGATGAAATTATTGCAACTCAGCATAATTCTGCGGTCGCAGTTTCATGTTGCAAAAAGGCTTGCCAGCAGGGCATATCTAACAAATGATTCATATTTGAGATTTAAGTATACAAGACATGTACAAAGGGGAACAACTCAAATGATTTAAGTCAACAGTGTTACCATTTAAAATTAAATAATTTTATCTCTTAAAGATAAAATACAATAATGTAGAAAATAATGAGTGTTTAATAATTCAAATCTTTCACAAGTTAAAAATATATCAAAGACTTTTACAGAATTAATTAAAAAATATCACAGCTGGCAAAATGTAATTTTTAAACATGTTAGCCCAACCCAAATCTACAATAAATATCAGTAATTTGGAATTTTGAATTAAATGTTTTTCAATACAGGACAATCTCCGAGACTCTAAGAATAATAACTATAAATACAGTCTATTTTCCGGTGGTTCAAGTCGCGAACTTCATCGTTTAATTGCTGAAATAATACCAGAATATAGCATATGCATTGTTAAAACCTCCCAGAATATTACTAAAATACTTGTTTAAATTAATAGTTTAGTTAAAAATAATCAAAGGTAAGGATAACAGACCGAAATAGGATCTCTGGGACAAAACCAAACCGTCCTTACCAAAAGTGTTGCAAAGGATGTTACAAAGGCTATTTATTTACAGATTTATTTACAAACCAGAAGAGTATTTACATTCTAGACGTATTTCAACTCAAAACAGATTACGCAAATTTGATGTAAGAAAGATAACTCGAACAATCAATGTAACTAAAGGTCAAATTGTAGAACGAAGTAATTTTCATTGCTTAAGGTAGATCGGTAGTCTTCCGCCATTTTGAATTCGTTATTTATGTTGTTGTGGTATTATCTGCTTTTTAAATATGCAAATATTTTATTTGTAATAAATCAATCAATATTATAATACAATATGCAAAGGACCTACATGGAGTTGAATTTACATGTATTTATCTAATAAGACGAGGCATGGTAACGTGATAATTAAATAAGTTGGAACATGATATTTGAAAAAGGGAGATAATCTGATAAAAATATTTTACATAGATATCACTATGAAAATTCACATTTTATAATCTTTATATTTTTTGAAAGTGTATTTAAAGGGCTAACACATGAATAAAGTAGAAAAAAATCTATGGAATATTTTTAAAGAAATCAACAATATACCTGTTTTTCCCTATATATTCATTAGAAATATTTGATTATTTTGATATCAGTTATTTTAAAAACAAGCACGGTGACCCCCCTTTTTTATTTTTTTATTTCAATGCTAATATAATAAGGAAACTTTCCTGAGAAAATAAAGAAAATCTATGGAAAAAAATTTTGGACTACCCATCTACCTTAAACACATTGGACATTGTTTATAACTTTTCCAAAATATTATAATCATTTGAATCAAGGAAGGAATTAACATATTAGATAATTCAAACTGCAGAAAATATTTAATTTAAAAGGCACTATTGTTATACAACCATATGGCAAAATGAAGGTCGGTTTGCTAATTTGCATACGACCGCCATATTAAAACAATATGGCTGACTTCATTGTAATGCAATGGTAAGGGCTTGATAATAAAAAACTAAATTATACTCAATAAATTATATGTGGGCAATTTCTCTTTTCTTTATTTTACCCCTACACCGGTTTTGAATTCTTGGGGCATATTCGGCATATAAACTCAATCAACTGGAGGTTCCTGGCAATATTCTTAAAATGAAGCGATTTCCTTTATATTCCTAACTAGATTTTGTCAAAAACCTGAAATTTGGAGGCCGTTCCTTCGATATGGGGCCACTGAATACTAACTCTCTTTTCCTGTAATGCCACTTCCGGATAAAAAGTTCCGGTAAATATACTTGTTTTTTTTTCTGTTTCGATTTGTAGGTTCCTGAAAGCTACAAAAACGTGTTTTATCATAATTTCTTACTATGGCGCCATTTTCTTGGCGTGAAGTGGAAAATCAAAGTCTAAATACAAACCAATTCCATCTGCAGAAACTTGTCTTGTCGTCTGCACCGGTGTTCTAATTTTGTAAACAAGCGATCATGTGATCATCTATGGAATGTGAGGTACTAATTGGGTAGAAATTTATTATTTAAAAATTGTATGTTGACGGGGGTTGTTTATGCCTTCCGAAATTGATTCTAAAGTTATGTATTGTGACGTCATCGACGTTATGAATAATTCATGACCTCATGAATAAAAAAGTGACCCTGATTTTGCCATATGCACTAATCAAATGAACACGTTACACTTTATTGACCGTCATGCAATGCGAACATGGACGCCTTACCGGGTGTGCTTTCTCTGATTCTAATACTGTCTGACGCCGTGACGTCAGACAATAAATTTTTTTCTTACGCGAATCTTTATAAGACAAATCTCAATCTTTGTAACAATTTTACCCTATTATATGCATTTTTTATTATATGGTTTATGTTGTCATGCCATAAACCATTATTTGCAAAATAAATGCCAAGATGTTTGTAACATGCAACTTCTTGAAGATGATTGCTCATGACCATTACATTTTGCTTGACTTTTATCACTCATGCGTTGCATTTAGTTTTCGCTTTACTTTTGTTTTTTTTTGTCAAATTCTCGTTACATTATCACTCATGCGTTGCATTTAGTTTTCGCTTTATTTTTGTTTTTTTTTGTCAAATTCTCGTTACACTTTGTCCTAGTTTTGTTACAAATAATTAAGAGTTTGTTTCCTTTTAGTATTATATGCGTAACATTTTGTTTTTTTTTCAAATATGCGTAATATTATATTTTATTTTTGTCACATACGCGTTGCATTTCGGTTTCTTTTTTGTCACATATCGCAAAGATGTATAATGAAATCATTATAAGTCACATTTTGGTTCCCTTCTGTCACGCATGCGTTGCATTTAATCATCTTTTGTCACAAACCGATTTTTTTCTTTTTTGTTACATGTGCTTTACATTTAGTTTATTTTTGTCACATTCGTGTTAAATTTAGTTTTTTCGTCACAGACTCGTTACATTTAGTTTTCTGTTTGTCACATTCGCGTTACATTTTTGGTCCATATGGCAAAATCTTACCGTTTTGCTCATTTGCATATTTCGCATTTTTTGACAAAATGGCGTAAAAAAATCAAATAAATTGTGAATTGTGAATAGAAATGAAACATTTTCATGAAGGACCCGGACATTTTATAAAAATGTCAGTTTTACATGAATAAAATGTACAGTTTACGTTTCCCTCCATCACCACACATTCAAATGAATAATATATCTTAAAAATTCAAGGTTCCCAGAAGGAAATAATATTAAAAGCTAAATGCGTAGTATTGCCTTGGTCAAGATATTGCAAGATGTCGATTTTCTGTTATTTGAAATTAAAATTGTCAAGTACACTCAAGATGTAAACAACTTTTCATGAAAGAATATGCAAGTGTTTATCAGTAATAATTCAGCGATATACCTACTTACATCAACAGAAATGAAACAAAGGTTCCCACGAATGTTAAAAAATGCATGATTGTGATGAGGACCTTATGAAACTGTCCCAATTTTGTCAACATTTAATTTCATGAAATTCGCGCCGGAAACTTTACTTGTGCAGGTAAGATTAGAGTCGAATACGGTGAAAAAGATAATATTATCCGTATAACGCTGGTAATTGAAAAAGTGGATTCAGGCACTTCTCTATGATCATGTGGTATAACTGCCTTATGCATATTCATAAATATGCATAAAAAAGTAACCCCCATTTTGCCATATGCTTTTTTGTCATATGCGCTTTACATTTTGTTTCTTATTGTCATAAACGCGTTATATTTTGCTTTTTTATGTCACATACGCATTATGTTTTGTTCTCTATTTGTCACACACATACGTAAGATTTCTTATTTGTAACAAACCCGTTATATTTTGTTTTCTTCTTGTAATGAAAGCGTTATATATTGTTTTTGTGTTAAATTTTGTTTCCTTTTTGTCACATTCGCGTTATATTTTGTTTCATTTTTTCCATACAGGTTACATTTTGTTCTTTATGTCACAAAAGCGTTTCATTTTTCTTCGTCTTTAAACAAAAAAAGTTCTATATCATGGAAGTTTAATATAAAGTAAATGGGAATTGTACTGAAAGTTAAGAATCCTAACATAAAGATAAAATGTCGCAAATTAATCTGGGTGAGAATCAAGTTTCAGGGTGTGTCTGCAATTATTGCATTCAAAGAGGATACAAATAAAACAACCGGCCAAGTCAATTGTTATTTAGTTTAAAATAAATAATTCTGATGCAACATTTATATAACGGAGGTTTCGGTTGGTCAAAAGTGACCGTCATCTGGGACAAAGTAGGTTCCCTGTTTAATCTGGTTCATAATATGAGTCAAACTTAGAACATGAAATCGATTAATTGCAATTGAATCGCAATTACAGTACATTATTTGAATCTTGAATCTTGATTTGACTGTCAAAATATCCGTCTACAGGCTCCGCTACACGTCGCCTGTAAACTGTATTTTAACCGTCAAATCTACGCTTATATATGGAAATATATAAAAAATAATAATTTATTGCTTAAAGACAAAAGGATTGCACTCAAGTAATACCTTTGCTTACAATCTACTAGCAAAGCATACTGAACATCAAATTGTAGTACAATTATTTGCCCATAAACTCTGGTATTTTTGTTCTCCGCTGTTCTATTCTACATTTCATGTATATGTTTGGATAACTGTACACGAGTTCTTGTACATTAACGCAGTTTACCACTTCTTTTTTAATCTATTTCTTTGCTTCTAATTTCTCAAAATTCATATTAATTTTATTCTGTGAGGTACTAATGAGAAATATTCTACGAACAAATTATTTTTGTAACAATTTACTTAGAGGTTAATCTTATGGATATTTGTTTATTTCTATTTAACGATAGTTTAATTCTTCTATTAAAATTATTTAAGCAAGGAAAGCCATAAATAATTTCTTGATACATTTTTGTTATAGCTCACGAGAAAGGTTGATTTACGGTGTTGTTGTCGATTTGGAAAAAGAAAAGAAGATATCGACTTACCACCAATAAACTCCGATGAAGTTGGAAGCAGGAACCTTTTGCTAGCAAGCTGGGGAAGTGGAAATCGTCGGATCTTTCTGCAACATTGATAGGAAGGGCAATCATCATTATTTTTGCAAAGAAATTCGCTCGGCGGCGTTGAATATGGGGCATTCAACTGGTTGCATTCTACAATGGCACAAATCTGTAATCAAGAAGAATAAAACATTATGGTCTGATCGAGATCCTTTTGCAAATGTTTTGATTTTATCTGCACCGAAGAGACATAAGTTGTCGAAACGCGAATATGCTAAATTCACAGTAACTTCTTTTATTTTGTTATTTGCAACTACAGTGGTACAGGAAGTCACTATTCAATAGAGATTAATACATGGCCTTTTCCATATCATCACGGTTATCATTCCGAGACCCCCATATCAGCCCGAGGCACCAGAAATGCCGTCGTTTCATTCCACAATCACCGATTGTCTGAGAAAATACAGTTAATACAAAACAGCCCGGTGTGAAAGATATCTTTGTTGCTCTTAAGTCGTAACGGGAACGAGTGTGGAGTGATAGTGTGTAAACTGATCTTGAGTCGGATACTTTTAATTTTTAATCGTTTGTTATCTAAAGTACTAAACTTCTGACCAAACAATTAAGTTACAGATCCTGATTGCAAATTACCAAAATTATTCATTTTTCTAAAATATATTGCATTTTCATATCCCTTCGAAGAAGCTGTATAAGTCACGATATAGCTCTTTATGAATCATAACATAAATATGTTTGAAAAGTGAGATTTTCATGATGCGATTGAATTTTTTTCTTTACAAATTACCAAAATTATTCATTTTTCTACAATATATTACATTATCATATCCTTTCGAAGAAGTTTTATATGTCACAATATAGTTTTTTATAAATTTTAACATAAATATGTTTGAAAAGTGAGGTTTTCATTATGCTGTTGAAACTTATTCTTTACAATTGACCAAAATTTTTCATTTTTCAAAAAATTTTACATTATTATATCCTTTAGAAGAAGTTTTATATGTTGCGATGTTGCTGTTTATGAATCTTAACATAAATATGTTTGAAAAGAGAGGTTTCCGTTATGCAGTTAAACTTATTCTTTAAGATGGACCAAAATTATTAATCTTTGTAAAATGTATTACATTATGATATCCTTTCGAAGAAGTTGTATATGTCGCAATATAGATTTTTATGAATCGTAGCATAAATATGTTTGAAAAATGAGGTTTCCATTATGCGATTGAAACTTTTTCTTTACAAATACCAAAATTATTCATTTTTCTGCAATATTTCATTATCATATCCTTTCGAAGAAGTTTTATATGTCACGATATAGCTTTATTTTATAAAGTTTAGCATAAATATGTTTGAAAATTGAGGTTTTCATTTTGCTGTGGAAACTTATTCTTTTCTATTGACCAAAATTTTTCCTTTTTCTAAAATATTTTACATTATAATATCATTTCGAAGAAGTTTTATATGTCGCGATGTTGCTTTGTATGAATCGTTACATCAATATGTTTGAAAAGAGAGGTTTCCGTTATGCAGTTGAAGCTTATTCCTTAAGATTGACCAAATTTTTTCTTTTTTCTAAAGTATTTTACATTATCATATCCTTTCGAAGAAGTTTTATATGTCGCGATGTTGCTTTTTATAAATCTTAACATAAATATGTTTGAAAAGAGAGGTTTTCGTTATGCAGTTGAAAGTTATTCTTTAAGATGGACCAAAATTATTCATCTTTGTAAAATATATTATATTATCATATCCTTTCGAAGAAGTTTTATATGTCGCTATATAGCTTTTTATAAATCTTAATATAAATATGTTTGAAAAGTCAGGCTTTTTTCATGCGGTGGAACATATTCTTTACAAATAACCAAAAATATGCATTTTTCTTAAATATTTTACATTATGATATTCTTTCAATGAAGTTTTAAATGTCACGATATAGCTTTTTATGAATCTTAACATCAATATGTTTGAAAAGTCAGGTTTTAATTATGCCGTTGAAACTTATTGTTTTCAAATGACGAAAATTATTCATTTTTCTGGGATATTTTACATTATCATACCCTTTCAAGGAAGTTATATATTTCGCGATATAGCTTTTTATAGATTTTAGCATAAATATGTTTGAAAAGTGAGGTTTCCAGTATGCTGTTGATACTTTTTTCTTTAGAATTGAACAAAATTATTCATTTTTGAAAATATTTTACATTATCATATCCTTATGAAGCAGTTTTATATGTTGTGATATAGCTTTTTATAAGTCTTAACTTAGTATGTTTGAAAAGTCAGGCTTTTTTCATGCTGTTGAACATATTCTTTACAAATGACCAAAAATATTCATTTTTCTAAAATATTTTACATTACCATATCCTTTCCAAGAAGTTTTATATGTCATTATAAAGCTTTTTATGAATCTTAACATGAGTATGTTTGAAAAGTGAGGTTTTCATTATGCCATTGAAAGTTATTCTTTTGAAATGACCAATATTATTCATTTTTCTAAAATATTTTACATTACCATTTTACGAAAGGATATGGAGTAAATGAACATGAGACCATAACATATATGTTTACTCCAACTGCAATAATTTTAATGAGCTGTATGGCCATTTCGGAAATTGATTCCTCATCAGCAGCACTAGAACCCAAACAAAGGAAATCCATGATTTCAAAAAATGTTTAAAATGCATAAAACGAAACGAAATCCGAATAATCAGTAATATCAGTGAAACTTATTCTTTTGAAATGACCAAAATTATTCATTTTTCTAAAATATTTTACATGACCATTTTACGAAAGGATATGGAGTAAATGAACATGAGACCATAACACATATGTTTACTCCAACTGCAATAATTTTAATGAGCTGTATGGCCATTTCGGAAATTGATTCCTCATCAGCAGCACTAGAACCCAAACAAAGGAAATCCATAATTTTAATAATTTTAATGAGCTGTATGGCCATTACATTACATTCTCATATCCTTTTGAAGAAGTTTTTTTATGTCGTAATATAGCTTTTTTTGAATCTTAACATCAATATGTTTAAAAAGTCAGGTTTTCATTATGCCGTTGAAACTTATTGTTTTCAAATGACCAAAATTATTCATTTTTCTGGAATATTTTACATTATCATATCCTTTCCAAGAAGTTTTATATGTCATGATTTAGCTTTTTATGAATCTTAACATGAGTATGTTTGAAAAGTGAGGTTTTCATTATGCAGTTGAAAGTTATTCTTTTCAAATGACCAAAATTATGCATTTTTCTACAATATTTTACATTATCATATCCTTTCGAGGAAGTTTTATATATCGCGATATAGCTTTTTATAAATTTTAACTTAAATATGTTTGAAATGTGAGGTTTTCATTAAGCTGTTGATACTTATTCTTTACAATTGAATAAAATTATTCATTTTTGTAAAATAATTTACATTGTCATATCCTTTCGAGGCAGTTTTATATGTCGCGATATAGCTTTTTATAAGTCTTAACATAAGTATGTTTGAAAAGTCAGGCTTTGTTCATGCTGTTGAACATATTCTTTACAAATGACCAAAAATATTCATTTTTGTCTCGCCCGCAACGAAAGTCGCGGAAAGCGAGACATATGCGTACAAAGTTTATTAATATGTTTTTAAAGGTAGGTTTTCATTATGCGGTTGAGACTTATTCTTTACAACTGACCAAAATTATTCATTTTTCTAAAATATTTTACATTATCATATCCTTTTGAAGAAGTTTTATATGTCTCGATATAGCTTTTTATAAGTCTTCATATAAATATGTTTGAAAAGTCAGGCTTTTTCATGCAGTTGAACATATTCTTTACAAATGATCAAACATATTAATTTTTCTTAAATATTTTACATTATGATATTCTTTCAATGAAGTTTTAAATGTCACGATATAGCTTTTTATGAATCTTAACATAAATATGTTTGAAAAGTCAGGTTTTGATTATGCGGTTGAAACTTATTGTTTTCAAATGACCAAAATTATTCATTTTTCGGAATATTTTACATTATCATATCCTTTCAAGGAAGTTATATATTTCGCGATATAGCTTTTTATAGATTTTAACATAAATATGTTTGAAAAGTGAGGTTTTCATTATGCTGTTGATACTTATTCTTTACAATTGAACAAAATTATTCATTTTTGAAAATATTTTACATTATCATATCCTTTCGAAGCAGTTTTATATGTTGCGTTTAGCTTTTTATAAGTCTTAACATAAGTATGTTTGAAAAGTCAGTCTTTTTTCATGCTGTTGAGCATATTCTTTACAAATGACCAAAAATATTCATTTTTCTAAAATATTTTACATTATTATATCCTTTCGAGGAAGTTTTAGGTCACGCGATATAGCTTTCTATGAATTTTAACATAAATATGTTTGAAAAGTCAGGTTTTCATTATGTGGTTGAAACTTATTGTTTTCAAATGACCAAAATTATTCATTTTTCTGGAATATCTTACATAATCATATCCTTTCAAGGAAGTTTTATGTGTCTCGATATAGCTCTTTATAAGTCTTAATATAAATATGTTTGAAAAGTCAGGCTTTTTTCATGCAGTTGAACATATTCTTTACAAATGATCAAAAATATTCATTTTTCTTAAATATTTTACATTATGATATTCTTTCAATGAAGTTTTAAATGTCACGATATAGCTTTTTATGAATCTTAACATAAGTATGTTTGAAAAGTCAGGTTTTGATTATGCGGTTGAAACTTATTGTTTTCAAATGACCAAAATTATTCATTTTCTGGAATACTTTACATTATCATATCCTTTCAAGGAAGTTATCTATTTCGCGATATAGCTTTTTATAGATTTTAACATAAATATGTTTGAAAAGTGAGGTTTTCATTATGCTGTTGATACTTATTCTTTACAATTGAACAAAATTATTCATTTTTGAAAATATTTTACATTATCATATCCTTTCGAAGCAGTTTTATATGTTGCGTTTAGCTTTTTATAAGTCTTAACATAAGTATGTTTGAAAAGTCAGGCTTTTTTCATGCTGTTGAACATATTCTTTACAAATAACCAAAAATATTCATTTTTCTAAATTTTTATACATTACCATATCCTTTCCAAGAAGTTTTATATGTCATTAGAAAGCTTTTTATGAATCTTAGCATGAGTATGTTTGAAAAGTGAGGTTTTCATTATGCAGTTGAAACTTATTCTTTACAAATGACCAAAATTATTCATTTTTCTAAAATATTTTACATTATTATATTCTTTCGAGGAAGTTTTAGGTCTCGCAATATAACTTTCTATGAATTGTAACATAAATATGTTTGAAAAGTCAGGTTTTCATTATGTGGTTGAAACTTATTGTTTTCAAATGACCAAAATTATTCATTTTTCTGGAATATCTTAAATTATCATATCCTTTCAAGGAAGTTTTATGTGTCTCGATATAGCTTTTTATAAGTCTTAAGATAAATATGTTTGAAAAGTCAGGCTTTTTTCATGCAGTTGAACATATTCTTTACAAATGATCAAAAATATTCATTTTTCTTAAATATTTTACATTATGATATTCTTTCAATGAAGTTTTAAATGTCACGATATAGCTTTTTATGAATCTTAACATAAATATGTTTGAAAAGTCAGGTTTTGATTATGCGGTTGAAACTTATTGCTTTCAAATGACCAAAATTATTCATTTTTCTGAAATATTTACATTATCATATCCTTTCAAGGAAGTTATATATTTCGCAATATAGCTCTTTATAGATTTTAACATAAATATGTTTGAAAAGTGAGGTTTTAATTATGCTGTTGATACTTATTCTTTACAATTAAACAAAATTATTCTTTTTTGAAAATATTTTACATGATCATATCCTTTCGAAACAGTTTTATATGTTGCGTTTAGCTTTTTATTAGTCTTTACATAAATATGTTTGAAAAGTCAGGCTTTTTTTCATGCTGTTGAACATATTCTTTACAAATGACCAAAAATATTAATTGTTTACAAATTTTTTACATTACCATATCCTTTCCAAGAAGTTTTATATGTCATTATAAAGCTTTTTATGAATCTTAACATGAGTATGTTTGAAAAGTGAGGTTTTCATTATGCAGTTGAAACTTATTCTTTACAAATGACCAAAATTATTCATTTTTCTAAAATATTTTACATTATTATATCCTTTCGAGGAAGTTTTAGGTCTCGCGATATAGCTTTCTATGAATTTTAACATAAATATGTTTGAAAAGTCAGGTTTTCATTATGCGGTTGAAACTTATTGTTTTCAAATGACCAAAATTATTCATTTTTCTGGAATATCTCACATTATCATATCCTTTCAAGGAAGTTTTATGTGTCTCGATATAGCTTTTTATAAGTCTTAATATAAATATGTTTGAAAAGTCAGGCTTTTTTCATGCAGTTGAACATATTCTTTACAAATGATCAAAAATATTCATTTTTCTTAAATATTTTACATTATGATATTCTTTCAATGAAGTTTTAAATGTCACGATATAGCTTTTTATGAATCTTAACATAAATATGTTTGAAAAGTCAGGTTTTGATTATGCGGTTGAAACTTATTGTTTTCAAATGACCAAAATTATTCATTTTTCTGAAATATTTTACATTATAATATCCTTTCAAGGAAGTTATATATATCGCGATATAGTTTTTTATAGATTTTAACATAAATATGTTTAAAAAGTGAGGTTTTCATTATGCTGTTGATACTTATTCTTTACAATTGAACAAAATTATTCATTTTTGAAAATATTTAACATTATGATATCCTTTCGAAGCAGTTTTATATGTTGCGTTTAGGTTTTTATAAGTCTTAACATAAGTATGTTTGAAAAGTGAGGCTTTTTTCATGCTGTTCAACATATTCTTTACAAATGACCAAAAATATTAATTGTTCTAAAATTTTTTACATTACCATATCCTTTCCAAGAAGTTTTATGTGTCATTATAAAGCTTTTTATGAATCTTAACATGAGTATGTTTGAAAAGTGAGGTTTTCATTATGCAGTTGAAACTTATTCTTTACAAATGACCAAAATTATTCCGTTTTCTAAAATATTTTACATTATTATATCCTTTCGAGGAAGTTTTAGGTGTCGCGATATAGCTTTCTATTAATTTTAACATAAATATGTTTGAAAAGTCCGGTTTTCATTATGCGGTTGAAACTTATTCTTTAAAATTCCCAAAATTATTCATTTTTCTACAATATATTACATTATCATATCCTTTCGAAGAAGTTTCATATGTCCCAATATAGCTTTTTAGAAATTTTAACATAAATATGTTCGAAAACTGAGGTTTTCATTGTGGTGTTGAAACTTACTCTTTACATTTGACCAAAATTATTCATTTTTGCAAAAATAGTTTACATTATCATATCCTTTAGAAGCAGTTTTACAGTCGGGATATAGCTTTCTATAAGTCTGGACATAAGTATGTTTCAAAAGTCAGGCTTTTTTCATGCTGTTGAACATATTCTTTACAAATGACCAAAATATACATTTTTCTAAAATATTTTACATTACCATATCCTTTGCAAGAAGTTTTATATGTCTTTATAAATCTTTTTATGAATCTTAACATGAGTATGTTTAAAAGGTGAGGTTTTCATTATGCCATTGAAACTTATTCTTTTGAAGTGACCAAAATTATTCATTTTTCTAAAATATTTTACATTCTCACATCCTTTCGAAGAAGTTTTTTATGTCGTAATATAGCTTTTTATGAATCTTAACATAAATATGTTTAAAAAGTCAGGTTTTCATTATGCCGTTGAAACTTATTGTTTTCAAATGACCAAAATTATTCATTTTTCTGGAATATTTTACATTATCATATCCTTTCCAAGAAGTTTTAAATGTCACGATTTAGCTTTTTATGAATCTTAACATGAGTATGTTTAAAAAGTGAGGTTTTCATTATGCAGTTGAAAGTGCATTTTTCTACAATATTTTACATTATCATATCCTTTCGAGGAAGTTTTATATATCGCGATATAGCTTTTTATAAATTTTAACATAAATATGTTTGAAATGTGAGGTTTTCATTATAAGTGTTAACATAAGTATGTTTGAAAAGTCAGACTTTGTTCATACTGTTGAACAAATTCTTTACAAATGACCAAAAATATTCATTTTTGTCTCGCCAGCAATGAAAGTCGCGGAAAGCGAGACATATGCGTACAAAGTATATTAATATGTTTTAAAGGTAGGTTTTCATTATGCGGTTGAGACTTATTCTTTACAACTGACCAAAATTATTCATTTTTCTAAAATATTCTACATTACCATATCCTTTCGAAGAAGTTTTATATGTCTCGATATAGCTTTTTAAATGTCTTAATATAAATATGTTTGAAAAGTCAGGCTTTTTTCATGCAGTTGAACATATTCTTTACAAATGATCAAAAATATTGATTTTTCTTAAATATTTTACATTATGATATTCTTTCAATGAAGTTTTAAATGTCACGATATAGCTTTTTATGAATCTTAATATAAATATGTTTGAAAAGTCAGGTTTTGATTATGCGGTTGAAACTTATTGTTTTCATTCATTTTTCTGGAATGTTTTACATTATCATATCCTTTCAAGGAAGTTGTATATTTCGCAATATAGCTTTTTATAGATTTTGACATAAATATGTTTGAAAAGTGAGGTTTTCATTATGCTGTTGATACTTATTCTTTACAATTGAACAAAATTATTCATTTTTTCAAAATATCTTACATTATCATATCCTTTCGAAGTAGTTTTATATGTTGTGATATAGCTTTTTATAAGTCTTAACATAAGTATGTTTGAAAAGTCAGGCTTTTTTCATGCTGTTGAACATATTCTTTACAAATGACCAAAAATATTCATTTTTCTAATTTTTTTTACATTACCAAGTTTAATATGTCATTATAAAGCTTTTTATGAATCTTAACATGAGTATGTTTGAAAAGTGAGGTTTTCATTATGGAGTTGAAACTTATCTTTACAAATGACCAAAATTATTCATTTTTCTAAAATATTTTACATTATTATATCCTTTCGAGGAAGTTTTAGGTCTCGCGATATAGCTTTCTATGAATTTTAACATAAATATGTTTGAAAAGTCAGGTTTTCATTATGCGGTTGAAACTTATTGTTTTCAAATGACCAAAATTATTCATTTTTCTGGAATATCTTACATTATCATATCCTTTCAGGGAAGTTTTATGTGTCTCGATATAGCTTTTTATAAGTCTTAATATAAATATGTTTGAAAAGTTAGGCTTTTTTCATGCAGTTGAACATATTCTTTACAAATTATCAAAAATATTCATTTTTCTTAAATATTTTACATTATGATATTCTTTCAATGAAGTTTTAAATGTCACGATATAGCTTTTTATGAATCTTAACATAAATATGTTTGAAAAGTCAGGTTTTGATTATGCGGTTGAAACTTATTCTTTACAAATTACCAAAATTATTCATTTTTCTACAATATATTACATTATCATATCCTTTCGAAGAAGTTTTATATATCGTGATTTAACATTAATATGTTTGAAAAGTGAGGTTTTCATTATGCTATTGATACTTACTCTTTACAATTGAACAAAATTATTGATTTCTGTAAAATATTTTACATTATCATATCCTTTCGAAGCAGTTTTATATGTCCCGATATAGCTTTTTATAAGTCTTAGCATAAGTATGTTTGAAAAGTCAGGCTTTCTTCATGCTGTTTAACATATTCTTTACAAATGACCAAAAAATATTCATTTTTGTCTCGCACGCGACGAAAGTCGCAGAAAGCGAGACATTTGTCCTCGACCTCAATTTCACGGTCTATTGAGCATGTTAAGTTTTTGTGAGTAGGTCATTTTCTCAGTAACTATAAGTGTTAGGTCAATGATATTTGGTATATAGGTTGGTCTTGAGAGTAGTACATGGCAGTCTGCTATTCAGCTTTTTTCTTGTGACCTCAATTTCATGGTCTTATGAACATGTAAAGTTTTTGTGGTTAGTTTAGTTTCTTAGTAACTATAAGTGGTAGGTCAATAATAAATGTAATGTAGGTTGGTCTTTGGTAGTACATGACAGTCTGTCATATTGCCTTTGTCCTTGACCTCAATTTTACGGTCGAGTGAGCATGTAAAGTGTTTTTGATTAGGCCATTTTCTCAGTGACTATAGGTAGTAGGTCCATGGTATTTGGTATATAAGTTGATCTTGATTATTACATGACAGACTGTTATATGGCTTTTGTCTTTGGCCTCAATTTCATGGTTCAATAAACATATTAAGTTTTTGTGCTTTGTTTAGTTTCTCAGTAACTATAAGTGGTAGATCAATGATATATGGTATGTAGGTTGGTCTTGGGTAGTACATGACTGTCTGTCATATGGCATTTGTCCTTGACCTCAACTTCACGGTCTAGTGAGCATTTTAAGTTTTTTGGGATTAGGTCATGTTATTAGTAACTATAAGTGGTCAGTCAGTGATATTTGATATGTAAGTTGGTCTTTGGTATTACATTACAGTCTGCTATATGGCTTTTGTCTGTGACCTCAATTTCTTCACGTCTTCACGGATTTGACATAACCGGATTTGACTCAACCCCGGATTGACTCACTGATAGTGTGACGGGTGCCGCTAGCGGAGCAGGACATGCTTACCCATCCGGAGCACCTAATGTCACTCCCTGTTTTTATGGGAGTTCACACTGTCAGTACTTTAGTTTTTCGTGTTGTCTTGTATATCATACTGTAAAATTTTAGTTTTGTCTTCGTCAATGATGTTTGTGCTACCGATTTGTCCTTGTGATTGTTTCATTACTATAGAGATTTACAAAAAGCTTTTCAAAATTTCATCATGGCACTGTTGAGGGTTAGAGAAGTAACATGTGCCATGAATTTCATTGGCTTTCTGTCTAAAGGTTAGAAAATGACATTAACCAATCCGCTACCAAACAGACCTTTCAAAACACTATATACCTCACTGATAGTGTGACGGGTGTCGCTAGCGGGGCAGGACATGCTTACCCTTCCGGAGCACCTGATGTCACTCCCGGTTTTCATGGGAGTTCACACTATGAGTGCCTTAGTTCTTAATGTTATCTTTTTATTTCCGTGCATTGTAGCTGTCTCACGTCCTTGTTTTGTCTTTGTTTTTATCTGTTACCGTTTCTGCCATGTCTTTGGACTTCGATTTTTGTAGTCATCGCTTCCCTTGTTCCTTCGGTATTCTACTGCCGTTGTTTCATGGTCCAGTGGTCATGTTAAGTTTCCCAGTATCTTTTAATGCAAGGTCAATAATATTTGGTATGTGGGTTTGTCTTAGATGCAACACGACAGCCTGCTATTAAGCTTAAGCCCTTGACCTCATTTTCATTGTCTAG
Organism: Modiolus philippinarum; assembly: GCA_002080025.1. Classification (NCBI taxonomy): domain Eukaryota; kingdom Metazoa; phylum Mollusca; class Bivalvia; order Mytilida; family Modiolidae; genus Modiolus; species Modiolus philippinarum. Next base: position 76,446 of record MJUU01057435.1, on the reverse strand, counting down.
TGAACATGTTTTGTTTTTCAGTATCTATCAATGGTAGGTCACTGATATTTGGCATTTTGGTTTTAGGCGATACATGATAGTGTACTATATTGCTTTTGTCAGTTATCCTAATTTCACAGTCTAGGGAACATGTTTAGTTTTCTGATTTAGTCAGTTTGAGTTTTCACACCAATTTTGTGACCATGTAGGGACGGGCGAGACGTAATTAGGGTCCACACTTGTAATGAAATGAAAATGCATTGCAGAAAGTCAAAGATGGGATATCTCTTTCACTCACCATTCAAAACATTTTCATACTAAACTATATATTTACATAATGATATAAGTATGTTGTGCACACTATAAAAACACAGTTCATTTGCACAACACAGAAAAAAAAAAATTAAAAACCAAACCAACTATTGCTTGTTCGCACAACGCAGCGCATTGTCATTGTTCTGTAACACGTCTATGACGTCGCACCGTGTGGAAGATCAGCAGAGTGACATACTATAACTACGTCGGTGACGAAAAGTTACAATAATTTTGAAATAAAAAAGTAAACAAATTACAAAAATATAATTTATATCTAAATAAGGTTATTGGGCGAGCCGCTGACCATCGATCATATATACAAATTATTCGCCATGGAGTCCTATAATTGATATAATTTGTAAAATTCCGGCAACTTTATCGCCTAAACCAGCGTTAGGTCGCGGGACAACGGATCTGTGCTTCGATTCCCGGTCGAGGTGAAAAATTTCATGAACCCAATTTTCGGCTCTTACACCATTTGCAAGGGATGTCTCAAGGAACGACCAATAGCACGTTAAACACTTTTCATATAGTTCGGCAGGGTGCAAATCACTTAAAAATGTAAATTGTCTAAGGTTGGTGGTTCTCTACGGGTACTCCAGCTCCCTCCACTACTAAAACTGACGGTCACGATATAGCTGAAATACTGCTGAAAACCCATACAAACCAAAATACAAAAAAACAAAAAAAAAAAAAAAAAAACAAAAAAAACACATAAAAAATGTAAACTACAATAGTCTTGACTTCGTACTTGAAAACTAGTATGGTTTCGATTGTGTGGTATGCAGGGGCATATGACTTTTGCGCCGATCTTTTTAGTGTGAACAAATGACAAAAATACCTGTGTTTGACACAAAATTAACAAGTAAAATTCGGCGCAAATGAAAGAAATAATCGGCGCAAATGAAAGAAAAAATCAGCGCAAATGAAAGAAAAAAATCGGCGCAAATGAAATGCAAATCTGCGCAAATGTAATAAAAAAACGGTATGCAGAAATAAAATGTCAAGTAAAAATTTATGTAATGGTGCAATAATAATATTAAAGACCATTATACGGACACTAGCCGGCAGTTTAGCGGCGAGCACTCTTTGACCCTTCTTTCAAAATTACGTTTTGTCTTATGCTTTTCTGTTCCAAGATACTGGTCATTATGTTAGTAGTCTACCTGTATTGGGTTTCATTCGCGTGTTTATGATACTATAGGGAAACGGGATAGAGAAAGGGGAGGTTTGGGTACCCATAAACCGGTTTAACCCTACCACTGGCTTTTGCTGGTGCCGGTACCAAGTCCGGCTATCCCGAGTTCCTATCGTTATTTGTGTTTGTCTCTTGTTTTCATTATTGTTTTTCTGGTGCAGTTTGCTTGTAAATTGTTGCATGTGATTGTAGTTCCTGGCCATTGTAGGTGTTTGCTGTTTTCCTGTTTTTGTACGTGTACAACATTTTATTTTCGGAAGAGGCCTGGTAATTTTTATGTGGATCTTACTATTCTTTATGCCTTTTTTCTTTTATTAGACAGTCATTAGGACTTAGGAAAGGAAACCCTTAGCTGATATAATAAAATCTTCCTTATATTTGTTTATTAAGTCTTCCAAACGAAGTTTGTGGAGACTTATTGTTTTTACTCCGTTTCTTATTATTATTAAGTCTTCCAAACGAAGTTTGGGGAGACTTATTGTTTTTACTCAATTCTTATTAAGTCTCCCAAACGAAGTTTGGGGAGACTTATTGTTTTTACTCAATTCTTATTTTTTTTCTTGTTCTTCTTCTTCTCTTTCCGCCAAAAATTTGTCCGACCATTTTCTCAAAGACTAATAGTCGGATCTTGACCAAACTTCACATGATGATAGACCCTTATCCCAAAAGATGCAATGGGGTCTTAGAATTTTCCAAATGGCACCGGTTGTCATGGAAATGGCAAAAAAGGCGGGAAAATCAAAGTGCTCCGAATTGGATGAAAATTTACAGAAAGGTTGCTTAGGACATGAGGAATACGTTTCTGGTGTCCAAGACTTCAAAATGGCACCCGTTGTCATGGAAACGGCAAAAAAGGCGGGAAAATCAAAGTGCTCAGAATTGGATGAAAATTTATAGGATGGTTGTTTAAGACATGAGGAATTGGTTTCTGGTCTCCAAGACTTCAAAATGGCAACCGTTGCCATGGAAACAGAAGAGGCGGGAAAATTGAAAGTGTTCAGAATTGAATGAAACTCTACAGACAGGTTGCCTACAATGCGTGGAAGTGACTTTTAGACCGGGTTTCTGACTTGGGAGTTCGTTTTGGAGACTTTTGTATCAGCATCCTGATACACTTATAAATTTTTTCATTATGTTTTTGTTTAATAAATTTATATGTTTGTATTGCCATAACCCAAATGGGTTCTATGTCTGCAATTTTGAATAAAAATATAACATATTATAACACCCCAAAAACGAAGTTAATGTACACTGGTATCGCCTTATCCGTCCATTGGTCCGTGTGTCCTTGGACATTTTTTATGGATTTATATTGTATATGAGATAAGGCTTTTATAAGTTATGATGACTTGTGTGTAATCCTTTTTGAGCAAAATAAATATGTTTAAATCAACTTCCGTTACAAATACTACCAGAAAATCCCGAGATAATAACTTTCAAATCCCGAATGATCGTGAAAATATACTGCTCCATCCCCATAGTGCTCAAAAATACAATAAAAATTCTTGAATCCTTATAAAGGTGTGGTAAATTCCGAATTCCTGCGGAATAAAATAGTTGATTTAACCGCTCTTACATCTTGAGTACTCCCATGAAGATTACAAAAAGAATATCCAGGACAACACAGGAAAATATTTGAAACAAAAAATGTTAAAAAAATAATGTAACACCTTCTTTTTTATTTCCTTACCCTCAAATCGCGCTTATTAATAAGAAAGTGTCCATAAAGTACACTGCCGTGCAAAAAAATATTGATTTTTAGATTATTGCTTTGGTGTTCATTATCGATACTCTAATTACTGTGACGTCATCTTCATTGAAAGAAAAAAAATCAAGCGACATGTGGCCGAAAAATCCAATTTTTGTCGTTATATTCCATTATATCTTTCTTATGAGTTCGGTGACCTACTGTTTTTATTGCCTTATTTTAATTAATACAAACAACTTTACATGCTCTGAAAATATAAGGAAAAAATCAACAGCAGAATTTTCACAATTTAATAGAAAAGATAACAAAAATGTCAAATACTTTGCGCGGGAAAGTAATTAAGCGTTAAAATAATCACCACTCTTACATTCAAAAGTTTGTTCTTTAATTGAATTGAAATTTATAGACTTCCCGGAGTATAATACAGAAATCCGTTTGCAATTTCAACTATTATTACCGAAATGGCAAGGGTTTGAAGTTAACCTTCTCATTTCTCCATCTTCCGATTTTAGCTACTTTTCATGGTGCTATAGCAACAAAACAAATTCGGTGACCTATATTTTTTATTTTTGAAAATTGTCCCAGATACCTTGAAGAATGATTATGCTAAGATTCATGAAAAAATCAACTGTAGAAATGATTAGTTGGTTTGGTCTTTAAAATTGTTTTCTCAACCACACCTGTACCTTACACACACCAAATATAATTCCCATTCAATGTCTTTCTGCATCATTTGAAAAGTATTTTTCTACTATGTTTCAAACAGAGGAAGCCAGGGGTTCCAGCAGATATTAGCTATTTCTAGTGATTTCCTATTGGAATATGTATTATTTTCTAATATCAAATTTTCCTTTAAATAGTTTTTTAAAGCCCTAAAATTTATATTTTCTTGTAGAAAGTTTGATCTATATATGTAAAATCACATTTCTTACATAATTCATGATTGATTTTTGAAGAATTCCAAACAGAACAATCATTGTATCTAAAGGTAGTTCTATCTCAGTATTTTCAAAAATCCATAACTTAAGATCATCCCAGGGCGTCAGCTTGCTTCTGTCCTGATAACTTTTTTCACCAAATTTCTAATCTTGGATTTTTAACTCCTTCCTACTTCCCAGTAAAATCAAATGATCGCTTTCTCATAAATCCAGAAAAAATGACTATATATGGATCACCTTCTTTCAGATTCGTAAATGATAAATCAGAAACAAACAGAAAAAAACAAACGTCACAAATAAGGAAGCACTTACAGTGTGAACCCCTAAAAACAAAACTGTGCTCCGGAAGGCTAAGCATGACATTCTCTACTAATGACACCCGTCAGATTGTAAGTGAAAAGTCCGATGTTAAATTCGGAATGTGCTAATCCAGTAATAAATCGAGATCTATTGAAAGATGTATACCTTCATTTGTGATATAGAAACATTTTAACGATCCTTCAAATGGAGATTGAGCATAAAATATTTTGTGTGACAATATTAGCAGTGAAAGAACGGAGCCCTGGCTAAGTAGCTCTTGAAATATTAAATTCGCTCTGTTTTTGACATCGACGTACACATAACATGCATGACGGTAGCAAAAGAACTATGAAATGTAGACTGCATTTGCTGGAGATAATTTGGACACCCTTCAAGTTACAAAATCAATGTATATACATGTATCATGAACAAAGTAATAATTATCGAATATATAGTGAAATATGGTAGCATTTGTCTCCCCTGCGGTGTGGATTCCGTAATACGATTCACTGTGCGAGATATGAATGCTATATATAAATTTCAGTTATATTGTACTTGTTCCAAGGACAAAAAACATCTGTAAATTGAAATTTCTAACATACGAAAAAAACCTTGCTTTTTATAGGAAAAGTGCGATTCATGATGGTTAACTGTGAAAAATTTCTTTCCTTGCCAAATACAAATATTCTATTTATCTTTCTGAAATAAACTTTGACGAAAACGCGGAACTTATTTGAGAAATTTCCAGCATGAAATAAAACTTGCAGCAAATGAAAATTACAGATTCTGGGTTTATTTACTATTTGTTTATAGATTTCATAATTGATTTGTGATATTCTATTTATTTATTCATTTATTTATTTATTCACATATATATCTAACAGTTGATTCATGCACTTTGATGAGCATAAAACGTAATCTACGAAATTAATAAAAATTAAATGTTAATAGTACACAACAGAGTGTACGATTATCGTTTGTTGAACAACACAAAACCTGGAAGTAACATCAGTTGCTCCGATCTTATGCCACGAGTGTCCGAGTTACACTTCAAATGAAAACTGTGTATTTTTAATGAATATAACAAGTGAATGCCAAGATAATTTTACATTTTTTATGAATATACATACTGTACATGGTAGTTAAAACATGAATTATTTAAACTTAAAACATGGCTTTGAAACAGTTTCGTCTTGGTTTGTCCAATCTGCCCAAGGAAAGAGCTTGAAGTCCAGTGTCCTTCCCAACAAACTGGACCTCAAATACTTGACTCGGGAAGATGGGTTTGTCCATTTTAATTACAGTTGTAAATAAAAAGAGGGTGAGTTGTTTCAACAACCAAAGTCTGTTTCTAAGTTGCAATAGTAGTTAACATCTACCTGTGTTTTACTTGTAAAACCATTCGATGGTGTGCATTAACTTTCATCATTTTGAGACTTCCAAAAATTTATCTAGCTTTGACAATCAACCAATCATACATATATTGTTGAAGTTTGATTAAAAAAATATCAATCAAACAAAATTTGATTGTTTGGAACAGAATAATTTGGTAAAAATGATAAAAATGAAACTATTCAAAATAAAATTTTGAGAAATTTTCTGACATTCTAAAGCTTTTTGTTCTTTTAATTCTATCTTGCAACTCTCGGTATTAGTTAATATCAGGCTAAATAGTCATTTTTAAGTAACTGCATTTCAAAAATATTAGAATTTAATATTATTTATGTTCCCGAAACTCACAGAGTCTTAGAATTTTTACAATCACACTTTTTAAACCCTTTAAGCTATTTCGTTAAAAAAAAACAACCTTATTTTACTTGATTCATTAAATTGTGGTCAAGCTAGGACAATAAGGGGATTTTTTTTGCACTTGTAGTTTTTTCGAAAAGTGACATCAAAATAAATTTATATTTACTGCAATGTTTTATATAAATAAAGTAACACTTCAAATGGAAAGTCTGTATTTTCAAATAATGTCATTTCATGAATATTCATTGGAGTTCCGTCAATTTGATAGGTGAACATCGCTCCCGTGGCATATCAATGTGAAGTTGCAATTCCCATGAAACACATTTGATCATATGACCACGTGGCGGATGAATTAGGAAAAAAAGAATCCCATTGTACATAATGTACTATCTTTTCAATAAAATTAGTTTTTTATGATTTGGTTTTAAAATGTAATTATAAGAATTGAATGCATTATTTTGAAGTTTCATAGGGATTATGAAAGTGTTGACCGGGCGCACATTTTTAACATGAACGCGCTTCATTAAAATGTGCTTCGGTCAAAACTCTCATACCCCATGATCCGCTATGGAATATCTGTTTCCCAGATGACAACAAATCTTTCCCCTTAAAGCTTAATTGTTGTTTCCTCTACCGGATTTCAACACAGCAGTTGTCTTGTAAGAAGCAGGAGATGCCTACTCTACCCTTGCATCTGATCTTTCCCATGGTTTTTTATTGGGTCGATGTTGTTCATCTTTGTGTGTGTGTGTGTGTGTGTGTCTTTATCTTCCTTTTCTGTGCCGTACTCACGTTGTGTCTCTGTTTCTTTGTTGTTTCCGATGTAGCCATTGTCCTTGGATTTTTCGTTTTGGATTGGTAGTTCGGTTCTCTTAAAACGCCAGATGTAAAAAATGGATAACAGGAAACACCCACAATGGCTAAAAAATTATAATTACATGCCACAATCTGCCAGAGAACTATACAGAGTAGGGAGAGAGTGATGTAGATTTAAATTCGAGTTTGTCAGGTAATAAACTGTAGAGATTCTAGCCACACTATGAAAGCGATGTCTCTATGACTTCGTCTTTGCAGCTCTGCAAGTCGATCAATCAAGACACAGCACCGCATTACAACTTCAGATTACTGAAAAAAGGTCATGCATAAACAGTCCTGATGAATTGTAATGGTCTGGATTGCTGCTTGGCTTATTGAACTACAAACTATGCTTTGAGCCTCTGTGTCTTCGAAGCTGTGCTATATTATCAAATCATTCTACGCCCCATGGATTCTGACATTTTAAATTTATATAAACTTTTGAAAAAAAAAATGTGAAATCCGACTACTTATGCTCTATATATGTCTGAAAAGTATATGTACACCGTTCACTTATTATTTGCTAACGAATGATGCATATGGTCTATTAACAGGGTGCTGGCGAGGTGGCGATTTTCAACAGTGTCAGATATGCCAACAAAATACGCAGATTCTCTGGTATCAATATTTATTACATGCGAAGATATGTTCTTTTTTGCATATGTATTATAGCCGGAAGTTAACTCTCATGCCTATTGGCAATTGAAAGTCAAAACAAAACACCCAATTATTAACTATTATTATTAACCAATTATTAATTATTATTAACAGTCAATATCATATACCCAGTCTCGTTCTGAAATATGCCTTTTAGCCCTATTAGCCCGGTAAGATGGCTATTTCAGCCCGGGTGTGATGATAACTCCTAATTGGGAGTATATAATAATCAGCTTAAAACATGGCTTTTTCCATTTCAGCACGGTTATCATCCCTCCACCCATATCAGCCCTCGGCTGGCTGGCGCCTCGGGCTGATATTGGAGTCTCGGGATGATAACAATGCTGATATGGAAAAGACCATGTATTAATTTCTATGCAATTGCTTTCTATAGTTACACCTTTTTATATCAGGTAAACCAGTTCTCGAAATATTTATTTCTTTGTTTTAATTCATGGGCTCATACATCAAGGTCCAGTTCTGTCGGGTTACTAAATGCTATATTTATATAACGACTCTTTCATGGCCATTTTTTGTAAAGTGCTTTCTTTTTCAGATTTTCTGATGGTCCATTTCTTGGTAGGTCCCTGTATTCATTTCTAGTACAAGAATTCCACAAGCCCTAAGGTTTTTCTTGCTGTAACCTACTGCTAGTCATTATTCATGTAAATCATATATTTTGGTTGCAAAAGCTTGAGTCTGCTAATGAGTTCTTCTTTGATATTTTTCGTTAATCAGTACTTAATGCATGTGTGGCACCTTTTTGTTGTTACTTATTTTGTTAGCAAACTTCATACAGTGCTTGCTTTATTATCTCATCTACTTTCTTCCATGCCAACTCATATATGTGAATGAGATCGTCACCTTCTCTTTCATTTATAATTGGTTAATTTAGACCACCTAAATCTTCCTTTTCTTTAGCTTTGTCCTAACCCAGCTGTAGTCATCATATATGTGAATGGTGGTATTAACAAACTTACCGAACAGAGTTGTCAAGAGCCGAAGTCAATGAGACAAAAAGACAAATCATGTGGAAACCACGGGCAAAATTGTCGACCGCAATGGTCTTGACTTGGTACAGGCATTTCAAAAGAAATGGTGAGTTAAACTGGTTTTAAATATAAATGAGATGCTGTTTTTGTTAACTAGGCTTAAGAATTCTCGTAGTGTCGTTTTGTTGACCAGCTTAATACAACGGAAAACATGTGCAAATCAAAAAATGAAAAATGTCAATTTTTCAGCGTTTATTCAAAGTTGGGCACTGGTTCTTTTAACTTAAAACATGGTTTTGAAACAGTTTCGCCTTGGTTTGTCCAATCTGCCCAAGGAAAGAGGAAAGGAAAGAAGTCCAGTGTCCTTCCCAACAAACTGGACCACAAATACTTGACTCGGGAAGATGGGTTTGTCCATTTTAATTACAGTTGTAAATAAAAAGTGGGTGAGTTGTTTCAACAATCAAAGTTTGTTTCTAAGTTGCAATAGTAGTTAACATCTACCTGTGTTTTACTTGTAAAACCATTCGATGGTGTGCATTAACCTTCATCAATTTGAAACTTCCAAAAATTTATCTAGCTTTGACAATCAACCAATCGTACATATATTGTTGAATTTTGATAAAAAAAAATTATCAATAAAAACAAAATTTGATTTGTCTGGAACAGAATAATTTGGTAAAAATGATAACAAATGAAACTATTCAAAATAAAATTTTGAGAAATTTTCTGACATTCTAAAGCTTTTTGTCGATTCTATCTCGCAACTCTCAATATTAGTTAATATCAGGCATAGTCATTTGTAAGTAACTGCATTTCAAAAATATTAGAAATTAATATTTAGTATATTCCTGAAACTCACAGAGTCTTAGAATTTTTACAAACCACACTTTTTAAACCCTTTAAGCTATTTCGTTAAAAAACTATTTTTTACTTTTTACTTGATTCATTAAATTGTGGCCAAGCTGGGACAATAAGGGGATTTTTTTGAATTTGTAGGTTTTTCGAAAAAGTGACATCAAAATAAATTTATATTTACTGCAATGTTTTATATAAATAAATAAAGTAACACTTCAAATGGAAAGTCTGTATTTTCAATTGAATATAACAAGTGAATGCCAAGATATTTTACAGTTTATCAATATACATACTGTGCATGGTAGTTAAAACATGAATCATTTAAACTCAAAACATGGTGGACGAAATTGAAACTGTTTCGTCTTAGTTTGTCTCATCTTCCCAAGTAAAGGGTTTGAAGTCCAGTGTCCTTCCCCACAAACTTGGACCTCAAACACTTTACTTGGGAAGATGGGTTTGTTCATTTTAATTACAGTTGTAAATAAAAAGAGGATGAGTTGTTTCAACAATCAAAGTTTGTTTCTAACTTGCAATAGTAGTTAACATCTACCTGTGTTTTATTTGTAAAACCCTTAGAAGGTATGCATTAACTTTCATCATTTTGTGACTTCCAAAAATTCATCTAGCTGTGACAATCAACCAGTTGTACATATATTGTTGAATTTTGATAAAAAAAAATATCAATAAAAACAAAATTTGATTTGTTTGGAACAGAATAGTTTGGTAAAAATCATAAACTAGAGGCTCAGAGACTGAGCCTTTATCGCTCACCTGACAAAATTCTTCTATGCCATGCATGACCAAAAAGATGTATTTTACCAAAGAGGTCTAATGTTAAGCTGTTCTCATTCAAATACAGTTCGGTTGAATTTGCTTGAATAGTTTCAGAGAAGATAATGAAAAGTATGGTTTTCACATACCGGGCTACGAAATTCAAATACGTTGTGCAGTGGAGGCCATGTTTTTTGTCGGATCGAAAAGAAATAATCATCTTTTGTAAAGTACCTTCCCTACATCATTCCTGTAAAGTTTGGTTGAATTTGCTTTAATGGTTTCAGAGGAGAAGATGAAAATGTGATTGTCCCATAGGGTCCAATGTTAAATTATGTTACATGCTGGCGGCCATGGTTTTTATTGGATGGAAGCGAAATGAGTAATCTTTGTTAAGGACCTTTAGTACATCATTCTTGTAAAGTTTGGTTGAATTTGCTTCAGTAGTTTCAGAAGAGAAGATGAAAATGTGATTTTCCCATAGCGTCCAATGTTAAACTATGTTACGTGCTGGCGGCCATGCTTATTCTCTGATCAGAACAAAATCAGTAATCTTTGTTAAGGACTTTTAGTACATCATTCCTGTAAAGTTTGTTTGAATTTGCTTTAGTGGTTTCAAAGAAGAAGATGAAAATGTGATTTTCCCATAGGGTCCAATGTTAAACCATCTTCCGTGTTGTCGGCCATGTTTTTGTCAGATCGGAAGGAAATGAGCAATCTTTGTTAAGGACCTTAAGTATTTCATTCCTATAAGGTTTGGTTGAATATGCCTCAGCCTTTTCAGAGCAGAAGATGAAAATGTGATTTTCCCATAGGGTCCAATGTTAAACCATGTTCCGTGCTGGCGGCCATGTTTTTGTCGGATCTGAATAAAATGAGCAATTTTTGTAAAGGACCTTCCATACATCATTCCTGTAAAGTTTGGATGAATTTGCTTCAGTGGTTTCAGAGGAGAAGATGAAAATGTGAAAAGTTTAACGGACGGACAGACGGACGGACGCCAAGTGATGACAATACCTCACACTGACCCTTCGGGTCAGTCAGCTAAAAATGAAACTATTAAAAATAAAATTTTGAGAAATTTTCTGACATTCTAAAGCTTTTTGTTCTTTAATTTGATCATATCTTGCAACTCTCAATACTAGTTAATATCAGCTAAGATAGTCGTTTTTAAATAACTGCATTTCAAAAATATTAGAATTTAATATTAATTATGTTCCCGTAGGTCATAGAGCCTTAGAGGTTTTACAACCACACTGTTTAAACCCTTTAAGCCATTTCGTTAATTTTTTTTCTTAACTGAACCAACTAATTAAATTGTGGCCAAACCTGGACAATATGGCGATTTTTTCGCATTTCTAGTACTTCTGCAATATTACCGAATATGTTGACACTCGGTATATTTTAGACCGTGTGTCTAATCATAAATTATCACTTCAGTTTATTACTGAATAGAAAAATCGTTTGTTATCAGATCAATCTATATCTGGGCGAGGAGGAAATAAACTGAGAACGTACAGATTATTCAAAAATAGATTTGGAACTGAGTCTTATTGTGGAATAACACTACCTTTTAAACGGATAAATTTAGATGTGGTACCGCGCCACTTCGAATAGAGACAGGGATATTTGAAAATTTAAATTTACTAGAAAGAAATTGTCATTTTTGTAAAACTTTTATTGAAGATGAAGCCCATGTTTTACTGCACTGTCCACTTTATAAAGAAGTCAGAGAAGTTTTATTTAGGGAAGATGAATTTTATGAAAATGATTTTAAGAATTTTAATGATGAACAGAAATTAGTATTTTTATTCTCTAATGAAAATGTTTTAAAAGCATGTGCCAGAGCCTGCTGTATGATTTTAAATATTCATAGAAACTGCTTATTTTGTAAATAATGAATTTAAAATGTCTTAGTGTATGATTTTTTTTCTTTTTTAATTAAGGTTATATAGACTCTTATAATTCTGTATAGAATGGCTCCCATTTTTATGTTTTATATGTGCATTGTTTTATAAGTGTATTGTTTTATATGTTTTATATTGTTTATGTATATTATGTATAGTTATAAGAGATGAGACTTTAATAAATTATTGAATTGGATTGAATTTATATAAAAACAAATGTAGACACGGAAATGTCTCGCCTGTTCATGCACATCTTTAATCTTGAACAAAATAATTAGTTCTGGCTACATGACAGGTGTCAGACTGGCACGTGCACACCAAGATGTAACAATAGATCTTATAAGATGGCTGAATGTATTCTAGATTAAAGTCAATGAACCATGAAAGAGGTAGGGCACTTATAGCGACGATTTTGTTCACTACTAGGGTCATTTTCTAAAGTTGTCATAAAATTATGAAATTTTGTATATTCACAGAAACAAAATACTGGGGCTTTGATAAGATGTTAAAATAATAAGGTACGATCCTGGGAAAGTAATTTTCTAAGTCTTTGAAAAAGCCGAAAATGCATTTTTGCATTTTTAAGTCAATTTTCCGGCCTTTGAAATGGGAATCCCCCAAGAAGGACCTACAGAACCAATTAAAACCAAAGGTTTTTACACAGGTCTTTAAAATCAAAGTATGTACAAATAAATTTCATTTTGGTTTTGGAGGTGATTCATGTTCAAAATTTAACTTTTCTGTAAAAAAGTACCGGCGCTATGATTACCTTTATATAGTTTAAATTTCACATGGAATACGTTGACCAGGTAGCTCAGTCGGTTACAAATCTGTAGGAAAATCCAATATATCGTATATTATATATGAGGGATCGATTCTCGACCAGAACCTTTTTTTGTTTTTTTCTTTGTTCCATGTTTTTTAAGTTACTTTTTGATGTCAATATTGGTATCTATATTTTTATCTTTATTCATGTGTTCAAATGGTTAATTTCTACACCATATTAAATAACACAGAAATAAACATGAACATAGATATATACTTCTTAATTTACTCCCACAGTCCTGTATCGCAATTATAAATTTCCTATTCGTGTTTGTAAACATCGTGTTGATGCTACAATAGATTTATTTTCTACCAACGTTTACTACGGATGCGGCGCGATCGTTGCTTAATCTTGAAATTATGATTATATGAGCAATAACAGAACATTTGATATGAAAAAAAATTAATACATGGCATTATCGTATTCTTTAAGTGCCTCAATATTAACCATATATTATCATACATGTACATTATTGACTAATCATAAGAGTTTATAGTCTTGATCAGTAGAGAAAACCTTGGGATACTACAGGTAAATATAAACAATGTGACGCAATATAGCGTCTTAGACATAAATAAAGACACATGCATTTAAATTATCTAGTGAACAAAATCGTCGCTATAAGCGCCCTACCTCTTTAGGTCAAGGCTATATGACAGGTGTAAAACTGGCATGTGTCTACCCAGATGTAGCATTAGACAAAATATCTGTAAGTGTTCTAGTTACAGAGAAAAATTATCAAAGTCAATGAACCATGAAATTGGGGTCAAAACAACATGACAGGTGTCAGGCTAGCATGCACCCACCTAGATGTAGCAATAGCTAGGTATCACAGCTACAGAGAAACAAGTGAAGACCCCTCGCCCGTCCCTGCTTGACTGCTGAACTTGATGTAAAAAATTAAACTGACCCTTTCTCAACAACTAAACATGTTCACTAGACTGCGAGCATATCACTAATAGAAACTGAAAAAAACTAAAAATGTCCAATATAATGAAAACATAAGGTCAAGTACAAAGGCCATATAAAAGACGGGACATGTACATTCAAGACCAACCCAAATTCAACACATCACATATCTTTGGATTCATCTTGATGTAAGTTGTCAGTACTATGTCAACAGATTGTGCATAATTCATACAGTTTCATAGCTTCCAGGGATCTAAAGGGCTATTTTTATGTTCTCTAATTTGTGTTCCTATATGTTAAGCTCCTTATTGTGTCCATATAGTTACTGTGTCAAACTCCTTATTGTGTTCATCTAGTTACTGTGTCAAGCTCTTAACTGTGTTACACATGCTGTGGTCGCATCATGCTGCGCTCGGCGTAGCCCTTTATTGTACCAATTATTATTGGGTTTGCAGAATCGATTATGTTTCAAAGTTCCTCTATTTTATTTTTGATGCTTTGAATCAGGGACAGTATATACAATGTAATGTATAGTCAATCAAAGGAAAATTTCTAAAGTTGACATACGTTTGGCACCCGAATGTACAAATATATTTACGTTTTTAGATTGCCCCATTTACATATTTAGAATAGACCATATCCGACCTATGGTAATAGGATTTACCAGACCTCTTTTCAATACGTCACAGTATAGAAAACGTCACGTCATAGAGCCTAAAACGTCATGAAGATGGTCACATGGGGCGGACACGTTTACAAACAACAACTGGTGAATCTAAATACGAGAACTCGGATATGGTCTATTACATCAGTTTAACAGGTACCGCTTGAAAGGGAAATATTCACCGCTTTACCCGATAGGCGGCGTCGTCGTTCCGAACGTTTTATTTTTCGGTGCGACGCTTTCTGGACGTAACATGTGAATCGTTTAATCTCTTTTGCCGTAGGTAAATTATATTTTAGAAAAAAAAGATTCTTTTCCGCATTCTAGAAGACTAAAAAGCAGAAATTTGCTATGTAGCAAAAACATGATAATACAAGACTAAAATTTCTACTCTAACAGGTTTTTCTCCTATTATATGCGTTTTTTTCCCCTATTTATTAATTTATCTGTTTTTTTTTTTGTTTTGTTTTGTTTTGCTTTGTTTTTGTTTTGTTTTTGTTTGTTTGTTTTTGTTTTGTTTTTGTTTTTTTTATCTTGAATCTTCCCATATGTACTCTGTCTAGTATGAACATCGGGGTGATATTTTTTTTTTTCAAAAATATAAATTCGTTTTGTGAATTTTCGCTTTTCAAATGGTATGCTTTTAACTGCATTTAAGAGTCATATTGGTTGTAATTTTACTTTTTGAATCGCATTTTATAATCTTTGTTACAAGCAGAATTTTTGCTGGGAAGAAATATCATGAACATTGTCTCAAATTGTTTTGCAGTTGGGATCATTTATACTGTAACTTTATACGGTAACTTCGGCATTTTGTTATTTATACACAATTTATTACGTTAGAAAGAAATTATATTCTGCTGAAGTGAAATATCCAGGTAAATCCTGCAATTTGATTGGTTACCTTGACGGGGGATATGAGACCGTATCCCCTTGGTAGCAAAATCACAGTTTTTAAACGCTTTTAAAAGAAAATATAGCACTTCTAGCAGAATATAAAAGTTATTCGGGCTTCACAGGGGATACGGGTTCATATTCCCTGTATTTGCCCAATATCCCCTTCGCCAGACGGCTCAAGGGATATAAAACACAGACAGGCAATATGAACCCGTATCCCCTGTGAAGATTCCAATAACATATATTATTATATGACTATAAATATATAAGATTCTAATTGGATAAATCAGTACTTCGCTTTCCCTTTCAAAATGTGATGATCACCGCGCATTTAGCACGTGAGGTTAACATCACTGTAAACACCTCAGCGTGTACCCATAAATAGTAACAGGGAAAATCCTAGTTTTTAAATGTGGTGATCACCGCGCAATTTAGCACGTGAGGTTAACATCACTTTTTAACACTTCAGTGTGTACCTATATATAGTAACAGGGAAAATCCATTTCGGCCCAAAGTAGAAACAGCGTCAAGACTAAACTGTTGAAAGAAGGAAAAGCAAAATTAAAACTTAAAACGGTAAACAACTATTCATATAATAAAACAATTAATGACTTTCGATTTCGGTTAAAACCACAATTTAACAACCCTCGAGATCCGATAATTACCTCGGCCGTAAACGGCCTCGGTAATAATCACATCTCTTGGGTTGTTAAATTGTGGTATTAACCTCATCAAAAGTCATTAATTGTATAATATTTGTTCCGATGTAAAATGATATATTTTCAATTTGAAGAAATATGAAGAAAATTCTATTTTATCACCTCTGTAGATATTTCTCAATGTTCACTGTAGAAGTGCAGCCGCAATGATAACGAGACCATGATTCATGTCAACCTTATGATTTTCCTTTACAGAGTTTTATCCCTTAGCGCTCTCATGAAGTGCAAGTGTTGACTGTAATGATATATAAATCTTTGAACAAAATACAATATTGCTACATGTAGCTTCTTCCACAGGTCGCTAATGGACGAAATTTACAGGCCTCGTCTGATATATGCAGGGACTAAAATTAATCCCTGATATATGCGACTGTGAGTTTTGATGAAGTCTTGGTTTTGCGCCAAACGGTCGAAATGAAATCTGCTAGAAGTTGACTTCACTGAAAACCCAGTAAAAATTATTTTTCATGCCGATAAATTTCTAGGGATAGGAGGGCATTGGCGGATCCACGGGTTGGGTTCCAGGGGTTGGAACCCCCTTTTTTCGACAATAAATGAATTTTTTAATGAATATCCTACTGCTTTACTAACAAATACCCCTGAAAATTTTCGCGCCTCGCTATCCTTCTATTTCTAACTGCACCCCCTTTCAAATTCCCTGGATCCGCGCCTAGAAACATTCTATAACCATGCATATCGTTGCGATAATTTGAGAGTTTACCGTGGGCACCGGTCATATTAGAGCGTCGTTTTGCATTTGGGCTAATTATTTCTTTCAGCTTGCTTCGGTATTCGTGTGCCGAAGTATTCATTTGCACTCAATTTTTACTCGTTAATTTCATGTTAATTAAACATTTCATTTGTTCAAACTCTATTACTAAAATAAAAACTGCCACTAAAAGCTCTTTTCTGATTGAAAATAAGATACACATTCGGTTTGAAAAAATCCATCTATTCTCAGAACAGGTGATCCTCGATGTGATCACTCAATACCTGTTTACTTACATCGGCATCGGTAAGGTACAGTACCATGCTTTATCCTCAGGGTATTTTTGAAGTGTTTTATGCAGATTTTTTCAGTTTCATTATCCTTTTTTCTTAACTTTTAAGCTTGGTCTTTCTTTTTTTTGAAATTTTTAACTTTTTGTTATTCAAAAATAAATGTAAACAAATAAAAAAATACCAATAAAATAGGGTTTAATTAATAAATTCCATTATATAAACACATGTATATTTCCAGATTTTCCAAAATAACTTCCATTATTCGATAAAAATGTACCATTTGAAAAACAAATTAAAATCGGCTCAAATGAAAAAAATATAATTGGCACAAACGCGAAATGGAAATTTTTAAAATCGGCTCACATTTCAAACACCCATCAGATCCGTCAGTTTCAAAAATAGATCTCTGATAATTTTTCTTCATCAAACTTTGTTGTCAATTTAAATGTAATGATGTAACAAATGTACCATAATCGCAAAATTCCACCAATTATTAGCATGGAATGATCGTCCTCCGCCTAGTGCTGTAAAATGTTTGTCGTTCAAACACACGGGGTTATATTTGTTACGGTTTGATTTTTATAAGAACTTTATTTTATAGGGGGTGGTTTGAACGAAATCCCGAAACAAAATTCCAGGATCGGAAAATTATCAGGACATGAGAAGGCAGCAAGACATATATGAAGAAAAATATTTGGCATAGACCAAAATGGAGAAGATTGCTTCCCGTGAGATTGCATGAAAAATTTCAATGATCAGATGTTCATATATATTAAGTGAAATCCAGACTTCTCTATATATAGTGCCAGGGAAAATTATATGTTGCCATGGTTACTAGTATATATTTTAAATTATATGATTAAAATTCCATAGAGATTGTCAACTGGCACACAGGTTATTGACAAATTATCTACAGATGACGACTTCAACATAACATACGACTTTATTTTTTTTATTTTATTATATTATTTTTATATTGCAATGATGTAAAGCTCTGTCCTTAGCTGAGTTTTGGTTTTATATTTAGATCTCTATCAGTTTTAAATATCTTTGATTTTATGGTCTTCCAAACGTTTAGATTTTATCTGCACTGAACCTGAACCTGTGACTTAGCATCTCGAGGCCATGACTTAGTAAATCATTCTAGTGTAGAATTTAGAATAGGAAAAAGAAGGGAAACGGGGGATGTGTCAAAGAGACAACGACCCAAAGGGGAGTAATAACAACTCAAAGCCACCATAAGATCTTCAATGAACGATGAGGAAACCCCACACCATGCAACGGCAGGTCGGGATTGGCCCCTGAAAAAAGAGTAATCAAGTTCAGAGAAATAAACATCATCCTAGGCTTCCATAGACATAAAGTGAAATAACTAGAAAACAGACAAGACACACAAAGGCTCAATACATTTCCTGACTTAGGACAGGCGCAAACCTGCTGCGGCGGGATTAAACTAGTTTCATTGGGCCCAAACCTTCCCCTATAGCTATGTCGTGACAATGACTCAGTAACACATGGCCTGGACTTGCCTGCCTTTTCGATAAATCATTTGGTCCGCTCTTTCGGTTTTGGCATTTAAATACAATGAAACAGTTCCGGTTATCAATCCAACACGACAAGTGTTGTTAAAAGCACGAACACAGTTCATAACACTGTTCATACTTAGATTACAAGGACATTGTTTAATGGGATATTGTTAGCCAACCGTATGAGTGATAACCGGAAAAGAAGAGTGTTAGCACCTCCGTTTGATGGAAGAGTTCCAATTCAGGAAACGATAACAACACGTTTTGAAAAGGGCTATATATTATTATACCCAGGTCATACGAATGACATAAACCATAGGAATATCGTTAGAATAGGAAAATTATTTCCATGTTTCCGTACATTAATTCTTACATTGTACAAATTTGTTATTTTTTAAAATTTTTTTAGTATAACCTTTAGAATATATAAATTATGTATGTACATTTCTGAGATCTGAAAATGTACCAGCGATTAGATACCCTTATTTTATTTGCAGTAACACATTTGAATATGCTAGGCTGAAAGTAAAATGTTAAGAATCTGGCTATTCAATCGGAATGCGACTTTAGTTTATAGTACAGGTCTGTAAAACTATGCATGTAAATCGGGCTTATAACAAAACATTTTATTTGTAAAATAACGGAATAATGAAATACAAAATATGTGTGTGCGTTTTTATATCAGTTTTTTTTCACTCAATAATCCTATAACTTTTATATTTTTTTCTGTACATTTCCGTCAGTGTAGTATTTCCTCAAAGTTGATGATATCTGGTTTCAGTATATATGAATTCATGTATCAAAATTATCTCACATGCCTTTAATAGTAACTTGAAGCATAATAAGATCAGGAATTAATATGACAGTTTGTAACAGATAAAAATTAAAATAGGAAATATTTCAGATTTCATATTTCTTATTCTGTTGAATAATATCAAAGTTAACTCCGTGATTTTAATGATTTTGCGGATATATTCCAGACGAAATAAACCGTAACACATGGTAATAATCGTTGAATTTATATGATTGTATGTTAGAGGTTATATTTGTTTCATAAAAAGGAGGAGACTTAACGAATCTTTGTAGTCTAACTTGCACTTTGCGTTATTTAACCCTTTTAAACAAAGAAAAAATCTATGGTAAGCCGTTTGCGTGCTGTGTATGTGTTTCAAAACACAAGTTTATTTTCTGTAATGTTGATAACATGGTATAACATACGCATGCGAATAATTTCAGTATCAAGAAACTTTGAAATTGACAAATGTTTTGAGAATACCGTATAGCGGGTTATTTTGACGGGTGTAAAATTTGGCGGTTTTAAAGAGAAAATGTATACGAAAAATTTTGGCGGTTTTTATTTTCGCGATTACATAAAATACATAAAAAATATTTCCGTTGTTACTAAAAAGAAGTAAGTTCAGTTTATAATAAGTGTTGATCAACAAGAAATATTGAACGAAAAGAATGATAATTATCCTTTGATTTTAATATTTTTTATTGCCATTAATTTTTAATCAATTTAATTAATCAATTATTTAGTAAATTACATGTAATTTATATTAGTACCTGCATTTTCAGTAATATTTGTCACCTACACAGCTTGGCCTGAATACAAACTTAAGACATTCATAATACATAGATTTATCCAAGCCGTTATAATGTTAATTAATTTCCAAAGGTAATAATAAAAAAATGTTATAAATTTCATATACTTGTCTAAATATATAAACTGTAGAATAAAATTTGGCGGAATTTATTTTGGCGATTTTACCTGGACCGCTAAAAAACGCCAAAATTAGCACTCCGCGAAAATAACCCGCTATACGGTATTAGGGGGCGTAGCCCCCCATAAATACACTGTAAAAATGTGTTTAGGGCCTAAACGTTTTCCTTAACACTATTGTTGCAACAGATTTTAAACATGTTCTGAACCTAAACATGTTTAGTATCTAAACATGTTTAAGAAAATGTTCACAGTCTAATCATGTTTAGATTTTATGTGTTTAGCTTGTAAACATGTTTAGACACTGTTTTCAGGTCATTTATCATAAATCTTATAACTTTTGAATGGTTTGCTGATGCATTCTTGATTTTATATGTTAGGCTTGAATATTTAGACATCGGCACTGATTAAAGCTCATAAGACTTCTCTATACTCAAATATTTATACTGCCTGAAAACTAACTGCACAAAATGACATTTTATCTGTTTCTGCCACAAAAAAATGAAAACAAGCCACAGCACCTCATCTGACAAGCCGAGTTCAATCAAAAACTTAATTGGATTTAATGAAACCTATTACTTCAAGATGAAAACCAACAATATAAATCTTATATGTTCAGAATACCTTCTCCTATTGTCGCACAATATTTAATACAGCACTAGATTTTTATAATCATTTGTGTAGTTCTTGTGTAATGTTATTAGCAGTTAATTATAGTTTGGAAGCATAATTTAATATAACAGAATGTAGAATATAAATCATATATATTTATTACAAATATTACTGTATAGGGCTTTATATTCGCGGTACGAAATTTTCGCGGTTTTCAGTGTTGGATTTATTCGCGGACTTTCTGTTAAAATCATTATATTCATTTACATTCAGGTTTGCAATTAAATATTCGTGGGTATAAATTTTCGCTCTTATCGATTTAAACGCGAATAGCGCGAAAATTAATACCCCGCGAAATATAACAACCATACAGTACTTATATTTGGAAAGAAAATGTGGCATATTCATATCCAACAATATAGGTCACGGAATGTCTATTAATATAGCCCACGAAAGGCCAACATGGTATATTTGTTGTAGCTCACGGAATATCCAACAAACATCCTCTCTCACGGAAAATACAATTTTTAATGCCAGTCCTATTATCATTTCGTAGAAGTCGCATATCAAATTGGGAATTTCCATGCTTAAGGTTCACAATCCTTTAAAACTTCTGTAAAGTGATAACAAACATGTTGATGAAGTAAAACTACATGGTCTATTGTCTCAAACCAGTTTCTAGAATGTTATCAGTCTTTGCTCCACGGTAGTGTTTAATAAGATTGGATCTCGCACAAAGTTGACTTTTGGACAGTTTCTACTAGGAAACAGACAGTCTAAAACTAGGACCTGAAAGCAAAAAAGAGTAATTCATAACAAATGTTTCAGTACAGTGATCATCATGGAACTTTGTAATGGCTTAAAATTTAATTGATTACATCTACAATTAAAATTCATAAATAAAATTTACACGAAAATACAATATTTAAAAAGAGATACAAGCACGTCACAGATGGCCTAATACATTGGTTGATCTAAAGAACATTAACCCAAAATGATGTATATTGACCTCCCCCTTTTTAAAAAAAATTATAACTTGAGCAGCGTATATGTGTAAAAATCAATAAAAAACAAACAAGTAAAATTTTCTGATTGCTACTTACCTTATCCGAGATAATTTCGCTATATTTCCGTATTCCATTCTGAAACTGCAAATAAAACTTTAGTTCCCCTAAGTTGTTTACATGATCTTTCATAGAAAATGGCTAACCACGCTATTTCCTTTGTGTAAAATGATACCTTTGGCGGGAAAGTTTTATGTGTTCTAAATCTAAACATGTAAAATGTTACATGTTCTAACTGTTACATGCTCTTAGTCTAAACGTGATTAGGAAATTAACATGTTTAGAAATCATGTGTATAGAATTTAAACATTTTCCTAAACATGTTTACGCTAAACATGTTTCATGTGTTCTGAGCCTAAACGCAATTTTTACAGTGTACTAAGAAATGTCAAAATTTGATCATCAATTTCTGTATACCGTGTTTCTATTTTTCCTTCAACTTCCGTTAACTATGTGTAGGATTAAGCGCGCGTAGCGCGCACCGGAAGGAAGCCATGGAGAAATTTTGACATGAAAGGAGAATTACGAAATTGTATTTGATACATATGTATTAAACAGAGTTATGAAATTATGAAGATAAAATAAAAAGTAGGATTTTTTGTTCTCTCTATCAAAAGTACCCGATTTCCTCGGAAAGCCAGGACAATCTCGGGTAACGAGATCTCGTTTCCATGGCAACATTAGTAATTGCAGCATCATCAAACGGCGCAATATTTCGAGCGATCTGGTGTACTTTTATTCTGTGATAATTCAAATTGCGCACGTTATTGAGGGAAATAACGAACATAGATCATATGGAAAAATCTGACCGTTTTGTTCATTTGCATATGTCGCCATTTTTAGACA
This sequence comes from Modiolus philippinarum, assembly GCA_002080025.1. Taxonomy (NCBI): domain Eukaryota; kingdom Metazoa; phylum Mollusca; class Bivalvia; order Mytilida; family Modiolidae; genus Modiolus; species Modiolus philippinarum. The sequence continues at coordinate 53,431 of MJUU01057435.1, read as the reverse complement.
ATATGCTGACAAAATATCAAAACACTGAATAGAAATGAAACATTTTTCATGAGGGACCCGGACATTTTATAGAAAATGTCAGTTTACATGAATGAAATATACAGATTACGTTTCCCTCTTTCACCAGATACTCAAATGAATAAAATATCTTAAAAATTCAAAGTTCCCAGAAGCGAACTGCATAATATTGCCTTTGTCAAGATGTCGATATTCTGTGATTTGAAATTGAAATTTTGAAATAATCTCGAGATGTAAACAACTGTCATGTAAGAATAATCAACTGTTTAACAATAAAAACTGATTGATATTCCTACTTACATCAACAGAAATAAAATAAAGGTTCCCAAGAATGTTGAAAAATGCATGTTTTTGATGAGGACCTTATGAAACTGTCCCAATTTTGTCAACATTTACACAGATTTCACAAAATTTATTTCATGAAATTCGCGCGGGAAACTTCATTTGTGCAGGTAAAATTAGAGTAGAATACGGTGAAAGAGATAATATTATCCGTAGAACGCTAGTATTGAAGAAGTGGATTCGGCCACTTCTCTATGATCACGTGGTATAACTGCGTATGCATATTCATAAATTTGCATAAAAAAGTAACCCTCATTTTGCCATATGTCTTCTGAAAATAACGTTTTTCACATTTTAATTTTATATCATTTTGGACCTTTTTTTGGTTTTCAGAGGACAAAAAGCTCGGACAAAATTTCAAGATATTCCCTCATTCAGGAAAGCAAAACATCCTTACCCTTATCAATTTTTGGTGCATTGGTAAATGACCCAGCTACATTCAGTGTTGAATTGTATTTCCACAAGTAAAATTTACCTGTGCATTTCTTGTTAAGGCACGGACCATTTGGTTTTCAGGGGTGGGGTTGGTGGGAGGCTGGTATTTTACATTTTTCCCCATAATTTATCTGACCAGCATCTGGGTTGAAAAAATAATCTGGTCCAGATCCTGTCCATTAGAAAAAAAAGCCTGACTCAACAAATTTCCTAGCATTGTGTATATAATTATATATGGGAAAAAATAATATGGCCCGCGAAGGGGGCGAAACTGAAGAATTCCAGGCTCGGGTAAAAATACCAGGCCCCTGAAAATCAACTAGTCCGTGAAATAAATGGCATTTGTTTAAAAAAAATCCACAGATTTCCTTTTTGGGACGATTTTCATAAAATTTGTATTGATAAAAAGGGCATGACATGTAGTTTGTTATAGCAATTTTTGAATCTATATAGTGTATTAAATTTGTAAGTGAGAATGAGTTTCTCCAGGGTCATTTAAGGTCCTTTTGGTGGTGGTGATCAGGATTCGGCATGATCTGTAAAAAAAAAAATTCAAACGATTTTAAATGTGCCATATGGTTTGATGACCAAACACCATCATACATTATAAATGATGGGCTCATAGATATGAATGATGCTTTATCATACACTTCTGATGTCTTGGACACTTCTTCAGCTGTCTCGCATACCAAGAACAGGAAAAATCTTTCCTATTTATGCAGAAATGTGAAAATGCCGATAAAATGTATAAACTAGACTTTAGTTGTGGACGATTCTGCACCAATGACACAATGAATGCATATACATCAGACTGCTGTAACACATCTACCTGTTATGTTAGTAGGCGAATTTACGCGGCATCCGGATTTTGGTCTTGTTCTTATATTGTAAAACTCATGATGTTTCCAGTGGTTGTCCAATCCTATTCCAAATTTCTTGACTGTTTTTGGAGATCATATATACTACTTGTTCTGGCAGACTATTCCAAATATCAACTACTCTATTTGTGAAGAAGGACTTGCGGACGTTTTACTTGCATGTTTTTTTCATTATTTTAATCGTTTTTAGTGACTTCTTGTGCTTGACTGTGTATTCAATTCGAACATTCCACATGTTGCCTGATTTTCATATATCTAATTTAAGATTTTGAAAACCTCAATGATGTATTTCCGCTCTAGCCCTACTATATTTTGGTGTTAGTTTTTTTTTTAAATTTCAGAATCCCTAGCCTTTGTTTGTAATATGTATTTCTAAGTGACGGGATTTGTTTGATAGCTCGCTTTTGTACATTTTCTATTTTTTCTATATTCCCTTATAAATATGGAGTCAAGACTGCTGCATTTGTTCGCATGGAACTCGAGTAATCGTGTATTTAAACAGTCTATCAGTTTTTAAACATCTTTGAGTTTATGGTCTTCCAAACGTTTAGATTTTATATATCTGCACTGAAGAGACATAAGTTGTCGAAATGCGCACATGCAGAATTTAAATTCACAGCAACTTCGGTATTTAGTTATTTGTAACCACTGGGTCGATGCCACTGCTGGTGGACTAATAGACCCCGAGGGTATTAAACATCTTTGAGTTTATGGTCTTCCAAACGTTTAGATTTTATCTGCACTGAAGAGACATAAGTTGTCGAAATGCGCATATGCAGAATTTAAATTCACAGTAACTTTGGTATTTAGTTATTTATTATGAAGTTCATCTTAAGTCCTAATCTTGTTGTTTTTTTATGTCCCTTTAGGCATTTTCAAAAAAAAATTATTTGGTCCGCCCTCCGATTTTGGCATTTAAATAAAAAAAAAAAACAGTTCCGGTTATCAACCCAACACGGCAAGTGTTGTTCATTCTGAACACAGTTCATAAAACTGTTCATATTTAGATTACAGTGTCATGGTTTGCTGTGACAATGCACTAGTTCTGTTATAATTAAAATTAATTCAGGGTTTAAGTTGTGTAATTTTAGCCAACAGTACGAGCGATAACCGGAGGCGAAGAGTGTTTGTACCTCCATTTGATGGGGGAGTTCAAATCCAGGAAAAGATAACAACACTTTTTGAAAAGGGCTATACACCCTGGGAGGGGACCGGAGGGGGTCTTATCCCAGAATTCCGACTTTATTTTTACTAAATCCCGAACTTAATGAAGGTACTTGAAAATTGGTGAAATTCTGATTCCCTGTCATTCATTTCCCGACATCATGGGCATAGAAGTCCCGAATTCCTGAGCTTAAAAACTTCCCGTCCAATCCATGCATCCCGAAAAAAAGTCGGACCCCCCTTTTCCACCCTGGTATCGTGAGCAAATAAGTCAAATAAGTACGTGCTTGCTTTTATGCAATTAGGCATATCATTTATGTAAATGACAAATTATGGGTTTGAACTTCGAAATCAAAAAAACAAAAACAAAAAACATTAGCTTTCCACCCGAACCTCTTTTTCTTGAAAATTGCAAATATTTTGGATCTAATATTTTTGTGCGAGTTTACAGATGAATTTCGTCTTTTGAGCTTGGTTCCAATTCACTTATTATTGACAGGGGTATTTTTTTCCTTTTTGCTGGTGCAATATACAAAGCCTTCTTTTACTGGTAAAGACATGGTTCGTCCTTGTTGTATATTACTGCTACGCCCCCCTCATAGGTCACACCTATTTTCATATTAAAGGAATAATGCCAGCAATTTCTACTTGATCAAAATTATCATTCCCTTATTTTTCAAGAGTTTAATTGTATCGAATTTATATGGACGGTCATAATAGTGTAGCTTGTATCTTACAAAACAATGCAAAAATTAAAAAAAAATAATACAATACATTCAATTCTTTTGAAGGGGAATAAATCAGGCGGGATTCGATTTCTTCAATCTATCTCGATTCCTTTTTTTCGACCAAAGAAATTTATAAAGGGCGTCAAGCCCTTCTATATGTAGAGAGGTTGTTTTTGTCCCCCGCCGCACCGCGA
>MJUU01057435.1:24282-47310 GCA_002080025.1 Modiolus philippinarum | reverse complement strand
TTCAGCTGACTCTTAAAAATGTTCACACTTCTTGCCTCTACAACTTCAGTTGGTAAGCTGTTCCAGGCATCTACCACTCTTTGAGTAAAGCTGTATTTTCTGATATTTGTTCTGCTATATGTCTTGTAAATTTTTTTACTGTGTCCTCTTGTAATTGAATCTTTCATTGGAAAAATATTTACATTTTCAATTTTATCTATATTGTTGGTAATTTATAAGTTTCTACCATATCGCTCCTTAGTCTTCTGTACTGCAGTGATGGTAAGCCTAGGTATCTTAGTCTACTACTATAACTCAGGTGTCTAATGTTTTTGACCATTTTTGTAGCTCTACGTTGCACATTTTCTATTTGAATAGCTTCCTTTTTATATATAACGGACCAAACGTTACTTCCATATTCGAGATGTGGCCTTACCAAACTTTTATATAGTGTAAGAAACATATCCTTTTCCATGTAAGTAAAGGTTCTATTTATCATCCCTAACCTCTGATTTGCCTTTTTTGTTTGGGTTTGAATGTGCAGTTGGAATTTAAGCTGATTATCAATAGTTATACCCAAATCTTTTTCATTTGTCGTTTTTGTTATTTTGTAGTCTCCCAAGTAATATTCTGTATCAAATGATGGGCCAAAATGGATGTGTTTACATTTAGATTTGTTAAATTGCAAGAGCCATTTACTGGACCAGTCCATAAGTCTATCTAGATCATCCTGAAGTAGTTTTTGATCATCAGCATTATTGGCAGGAGCATATACTTTGGTGTCATCTGCAAATAGTTTGGATATGTTGTTTGTTACTTCTGGTAAGTCATTGATATAGATCGTGAAGAGTATTGACCCTAGTACACTGCCTTGCATGTGTCCAGTTAGATTCTGCCCCATTTAGCACAACTTTTTGTTTTCTACACCTCAGAAAATCCTCTATCTACATAAGTAAGTTACCTTTAATGCCGTATGCTTGAAGCTTGTGTATCAATCTTTTGTGTGGAACTTTATCGAACGCTTTCTGGAAATCTAAATATATAGCATCGATAGCCTTATTATTGTCTAATTTTTCAGTCCAGTCCTCCATTACTTCTATTAACTGGGTGACACAAGATCTACCTTTGCGGAAACCATGCTGGTGTGGTGTAAAAAGCTGATTATTTTCCATGTGATCCATTAAAGCATCTCTTACAAATTTTTCCATTGTTTTGCAGATGATTGAAGTTAAGCTAATTGGTCGGTAGTTAGATACTTGGTGTTTTGGGCCTTTTTTGTGCAAAGGTGTTACATTAGCTAATCTCCAAGTTTCTGGTATTGTTGTACTTTGCATTGATTTATTAAAGATCTCTGTAATTGGAACTGATATAAATTTTGCTGTTTCTTTGATGAATTTTGGATGCATTTGGTCTGGACCTGGTGATTTTGTTTCCTTTAATTTATTGAGATATTCTTCTACTTTGGCTTGGTCAAATGTTATACTCTCTAGTGTCTTCTCTGTCTTAGATGGAAAATCAGCTATGTTACTGTAGTTATCTTCAACAGTAAAAACACTATTGAAGAAATTGTTTAATAACTCTGCTTTTTCTTTATTGTCTAAATGGAGATTTCCTTCATCATCTTTTATGCATGGTATGTCTTCTTTTGTTTTAGTTTTTGATTGTACGTATTTCCAGAATATTTTAGAATCTTCTTTCATTTTAAGGGCTACTGATTTTTCATACTCTAATTTAGCTTTTCTTACCAATTTATTTGCAACATTCTTTGCCTCTTCGTAATTATTTTTATTGCTGGGGCTTCTGCAGTACTTATACTTTTTCCATAATCTTCTTTTTCTCAAAAGGGCAGATAGCGTTTCTTCGTTGATCCATGGAGTGTTGAATATCTTCGGCCTAGATTTGCTCACTGGTATGTATTCTTTATAAATAATCGAAATTTTATCGGCAAACCTATTCCACATATTTTCAACATCTCCGTCAGCCAATGTTAAATCCCAATCTTGGTTGGATAAGTGCATGTTTATATCGTTAAACAGTTACTAAAGTTCTTATCAGTTGTAGTCAAATTTTGTGTTTTTTGGTCAAACCTTCAAAGGGAAGTTACTCCTACACCGGACAAACAAACATTAAGCATGTACATTTGTTTTAAAGTTAGGTCTTCGTGCTTAGCTAGTTTGGACAAAATAATTCCCTACACAATATTCATGAGATTCTGCAGTAAGTTAGCATATTTTCGAATTTTTAATACTTTCTTAGTCACTGAAAAGACATTTCAAGTTAGTACAGTTGTTTATTTTTATTACTTGAAACTAGTAGCACTTGAAAGCATGGTAAGCGCTTTTTGGGATTAGGTTTTGAATTGTGTTGCTGACTAAACATCTGCTAAAGGTTAAAATTTCATAATTTTTGATTAAAAATGTTTTATTTTTTGGTTAGTTATCACAAACAGGGAACCATTCTGTCCCCTTGAGATTTTTCAAAAAGTGACCTCCCTTTTGGGTTTTGCTAAATTCATTCTGTTGATTGCAGAACTGGCAAATGGTCTATTAATTGTGACATTCCTGAACTTATGAAATATGAAATTTTCAAATTAATTGTGACCTTCCCGAATTTTTGAAGTGTGATTTTCCTCTTGACGCCCTTCCATAGGTTGTTCCTATTTTCATATTAGCAACGTTAGATTGACCCGGTAACTAAGTTGATTGCCAGTCTATCAAATATTGTTTCTGGCAAAGAAAATAATTGGTCGCATAATTACTTTATGAAATTTCCTCTACGAAAAAATAAGAAATCTTGTTAATTTTATCCTAGATAGTATTTTTGTAATAAACTTCAGATCACTTCAGTTATTACGCCAATACCAAATTCAAGCGTCGACGTAACCACCTTTAGCACAGTGGCGACGTCATACGGACGATATTACGTGAATGTTTCCTATTGCCAATATTACTTCCGACTACGAGGTACGTTGTAGTTCTTTCTTGTATTGTTGTATTCAGATGATCCGATCAATTCTATTTTTAGAAATTACACAGTCGGTGTTGTGGATAGAATCTCGAAAGAAGGTAAAAGATATCAAAAGGGAAAAATAATCCAAATATTTTCTGTGATAGAATTTATCCCGGAAATTGATCAAACAGCAGTATCCATCTATCTGTAAAATAAACGTTCCTTTCTGTAAGTGAAGGAGTTACTTACGCGTCAAGCCTAAGTGGACAGAAATAGCTGATTTCTTTTTATCAACAATTAATTTTAAGTATTTATAATTCATTTGTAAATATTTATAATTGAATTATAAATATGAATATTTGATAAATATTAATATCATTTATTATTTATTTTTTAAATTTATTTTTTTTAATCCAATTATATAATATTTTATTGGCACAAACTCATCATCATTAAATGGTTAAGGCCCATATTACAAATAAATGAACATACATAATACAAAATGACAGATCATGTGAACAATGACACTGTTATAAGTAAAGGTACATGATAGTACATAATGGTAAATATATGATTAACAGTAAACATTAAATCAAGAATATTTTATTACAGATTCTTCCTTATTCAAACAATCTGAAAGAGGAAGTCAATCTTAAAACTTTATATGAATTATTTTTTAATAAGAATGGTAAACTGATTGTATTGTTGTCTAGACTAAGGTTATTTCTTAATATGAGGAAGGCACAGCCAGCGAAGAAATTCCAGACTTTTGCCCAGCTTTACTACTATTCATGCAATATAGTGATTACTCCAGACGTTTGACGACAAGCGTGTTTTCAACGTTTCAATAGTGAAATTTCTGTTTTGAGCAGTAATCAGTGTCTTACCTCACAACTCGTTCGCTTCCACAAATCCTTGGTCTAAGTACTTCCTCCAATTTGCACTACGACTTTGTAAGCAGGCAACAGGATGAAAATACCGTCTCAAAATATGTTACGTTTAACACACTTTAAATGTAATTAAGAGATAACCCTACTGTATTTTAGGATCTGAAGGGGGGGGGGTTCGTAGATTTGGTTTTCGTTTGCGCAGAAACGTTGGTATTGGTTCCGATGGTAAGCCGTGGATTTTATCCCCTGAAAATTTTGACGCTATCCAATCAAAATTAGCATTAATTACATACATATAAAATGTATCTTTGTTAAACCAGACGTTTTACGATCGTTACCATGATTAGACAGGTCACACCCGCGGAACCCCCCTCTGGATGCACTAATGGATCATTACAGTAAGATCAAGTGTTTATTACCGTATTGACAAGCAAAGACAATGACAAAACCACACTTTTTATGTGGTCGACTGACACTGAGTACCATTGATGAATACCTTTTTGTGGCCATTTAGGGCTTGCTATATGGTGTGAGGTTCCTCACTGTGTTGAAGACCGTACTGTGACCCCTAGATGCTTTGTTTTGGGTCGTTTTAACCTGGATATGGGATGTTGTCTCCTTGACATTTACCCCATTTCCTTTCTTTTTCATATTTTCTGTATTCCGGGAGGGTCTGGTGATATGGAGGATTTACACTGCTCAGAGTGATTCAGTTTTGCGGTGCTTTTGTTTATTTTTGGTTATTTGTGTTGTCTGTGTTATATTGTCTTCATTTATGTTACATCTTGAATTCCCGTGTTTTTAACCATTTCATTCAAAAACTCGTCAGTCCTCCATTTCTCTCATTGCTTGTGTATTGTCTGTCACAGTCTTCAAGCTTGAGCCTCCTTTGCTTAAGGGTCCTACTGTGTAATTTACATCTAGGCATTGTAGTCGATCTATCACGGTATAAAGGGTCGTAAAATGTCTTTAGCGACACTATAAATTACAAATGTGGATTAGTTTAGCTGCGACGTAATGTATCGGCTATATTTCAGTAGGCTGTTTCTGTGGGTAAGTGATAGATGAAGCGCCAATATTTGGTTAATAATATAGAGTAAGCATTTACTGGTATAGGCTCCTGCAACTTAGAGATTTAAATGCATGTATATATTCCTTCAAACATACTTCCAGATCAAGTAGGTAATGTGATGCAGAGTATAATACTTGTTGCAAAAAGATGCTTGAAAGGCTGTTCCTTGAGAAATATTTTTATCATTAGTAGTTTTCCTATTGTCACCAAATGTTCTCTATAAGTTATGCATGTACAGAATTATATTCTTTATTTGAAAACTTAAGTGTATTTAATAATCATAATCATATAATCTGAAGAATGCTATTACTTGTCAAGCTCCTTTAAATAAAAGACCAGAGATGAATTTAAAAAAAAAAACGGAAACTTGTTCATTTAAAAATGGTTGCTACATAGAAAGAATTGATTACACCTAAGGTACGTCAAGGTAGATAACATTTCTGCTTTTACGAATATTCTGTAAGTGTTTAAATATTGAAAACATTTTTGTGAGTAATCAATATTCATGAGACGATATTTTTCATTTACCAATCGAGTCAAAAGGTTGCCGGCAAACGAACGTACCAGCCTACGACCAGGCCATTGATTTATAGAAAACGATTGATTAATCATTTATTTCAAAACTTGAAAGGGTACCCATCCCAAACCGAATTATCTTTTTGGTGTGAATAGTATCAAACCGTCTCAAAGCTTTCTCAACTTGTATACCTTTCAAGTTTTGAAAAATTTGTCAACATTTTTAATGATCAAAGGAAAAAAATAAAAATCAAAGGGAATTTTAGCAAATTTGAAAAATCAGTGGTACGTCTTATGTGCAAGACTTGACAGCTCAACTCTACAATTTATAATTCAGCCTATATACAATTTATATTCAGCTTTATCATATTATAATTCATGATTCAAATCCACAACATATAAATCATCCAAACCACATGGCCTAAGTTAACTCAGTTTAGGGGACTCTGTCCTAGATAGGCTTACCATATCCTTAACCTAAACACTAACCACGGGACACTTACTCAAGCCCTATTCCTAATTGAACCCTATTCTATAATCTTTACCATAAGAGACCAACCATTTAACTTGAAGGGGTGGGGGCTATGGTTTTAAGTTAAAAAAATTGGAGCTGATTTTATGAGAAAAAATATTTTGGCTGCCAAAATGATGAAAAAAAGAAAAATTATGAAGGAGGCTTTCTGCCCCCCCCCCCAAAAAAAAAATTTATGTAAATTCTGAAAAAAAATATTTTGTTGATACACGTGAAAAAAAAATTTTGCGCAAAAAAATTTTCTGTCAAGAAAAAAAAAAACATAACCACACCCCTTCAGGTTAAATGGTCGGTCCCTAACCAACGCTTTCTGTAATAAATGTAAATGTTAAGAAATCCCCGCCCTCAAGTAGTGGACCCCCTAAAGTAAATGAAGGCCGAGGGCATTGCAATCTCAACTCTGATCTACGTAGTTGTCGGTCCTTGAACTGAATTATTACATTTCCTGTTTAGCGTGTAGCAGACGCCAAGATGTCTTCATTTGAGGATTGCCAATTTTCAGAATTACTTGAGCATTGTGTTATTTAAAAGCATATGCCATTTCATTTTGAAAGTTTTCAGTCAAAATATAGCCAACATCACAAAAGGCCAGTGTTCAAATAACAAGAATTAAGTGAATTAGAAGATATTATTTTATCTTCATTGACTTCAAGGTAAGACATTATCCCATTTGTAAGTTCATTTGAGGTATAGAATTTCACTGTGAGAGGCTTGAGGTGTCCTCGGTACCCTCACCTTCATTGAAGCTTTTTTTAGGAGTGACCGCGGACTGCAGCCTGTAAGTGTTACGGAGGGTAAAGTGCCAAAAAGACCATTTTGCTTTCTTTTTGTTGACTTCTTAAAATTATTATCCGTGGTTCAAGGAGGCATTTCTCATAACAACAAACGTAATTTTGCCGGGTAGTGAAGAGGCACTGATTAATCGATGATCTGACAAGTCAAAAGAAGTGAAAGTTGAAAGTTATAGAAGAAGCTTGTGGCTTGAAACCACAGGCACTTGTTTCATAAAAAAAAATGTCAGTCCCTCCCTCTCTTGGAAGAAGAGTGGGAGGGACTGACATTTTCAATGAAACAAGTGCCTGTGAAGAAAAACAACTTCTAAACTGCTGAACGTAAACGTCACGTTTCATCGTCAATGTCACCATGGCAGCACGAACTAGTTTCCGGTTGAGCGGATTGCCGTTATTGTAACCTCGTGAAATGGCAAGGATACCAGAAGGGAATTTTTTGGCATTGAAGTCCGTTGAAACCCGAGACGTATGATTTAAGTAATCGGAGAATTTTTGGACAATAATTTTCGAGTTGACTGGGTGACAAAAAGAAAAAAAAAACTGACAGTTTTGCGAAAAAATGTATAAGCAAACTGACTCTCGTTATGTTGAGAATTGAAATTAGCCAATGAATGAAGTTATTTTGTCATGTGATCTTTTGGTCGTACAAAAAAGGTCACGTGACAGGCAGAAAAAAAATCGAAGGCACCAATATATATCCTTGGATGACATTCTTACCATAAGTGCCAGCTTCGCTGGCATATAATCTTGTTAAATTTAACTCTTTGATTATCAAAGGATTTGCAATTAAGAAAAAAAAAATGTTTTTCATCTTCAATTTCATTTGTTTTACCTTTCAGCCCTAGGAATATTTAAATGTCTTCCTCGTTCAATCATCAATTGATGAAAACTGATTCGAATTTTACATATTGCAGCTCTATCAATTCTATTTTTTAAAATATCAACGTAAGGAGGTCTCTGACCCCATTCACAGATACTCTGAAAAAACTCCAATTTTTGTGACTCAAAAATTTTTGAATTTTGACATTGAAAACTTTGATCAATAAGTCTTTGCTCGATTTGTCTCAAGTTATTTTTAATAGAAAAAAATATCATTCGTTACATATGAAAGACCAAGTTGTTTCTCTTGAACTAAAAAATATATCTTTCAGTAAAGTATTTTCAGACTCAATTATATGATTCAAAAACCAAATATAGAGAACATTATTTTACTTTTTAATGGAATTCTATTTAATTCAGCTCGACATGCATCATTTGATGCTTTACAATGAACTCCAAGTATCTCTTTAATAAATTTAATATGTAATTTTTCATAAGGGTCTGAATCATTAAATGCGGAGTAAATGCCCCAAACTTCACTTCCATATAAAAGTATGGGAGTTAACTATTGAATCAAATATCTTTTCCATAAGTTTACATGGGTTATTAAGACTTATTGTCTTTTTAATTTTAAAATAGGCTTTTCTGGCTTTTTCCATCAGTGTATTTATAGCCAAATTAAAATTGTCATTATATTTCAATACAATACCTAAATACAATGTAACAATAATGTGTAACAGTTTCGAGATATATATCATCATAAGTGAAGTTTTCCCATTATAATTAAACACCATAATTTTTGATTTATCAGTATTAAATTGAAGTTTCCATGTTGAACAAAACTCATGGAGTATATTTAGGGATTTTTGAAGTCCTTCTTTACTTTGAGACAACAATACAATATCGTCAGCATATAAAAGTATATTCAAGGAGGTGTCCCCGATGACAATTAGATCTGTGTTCTCTTGATTTAACATACTTACTTTGTTATTTATGAAGTAATTAAATAGAAGGGGTGTTAATACATCACCTTGTTTAACACCCCTTTCAGAAGGAGGGGCTAAGTCCATTTGAAAATTTTATTTTACTTTTTGAAAATTCTATTAGGAACATTTTGTTTTAAGAGCTTATAAAATAGTCCATCTCTCCAGACTGTATCGTATGCCTTTTTTAGAAAAAACTTTTTTTTATTATTTTTTCTATATAAATGATCCGTTACAGTTTTCAGCGTGAAAAGATGATCTGCAGTGCGACTCTTCTCTTTAAAACCTATTTGGTTTTTACTAATCAAATTATTTGTGTTTACAAATTTGAGAAGTCGTCTGTGTAAAACTTTATTAAATAATTTTCCAAGATTGGAGGTAATGGAAATACCCTTATAGTTTACTGGATCAAATCTGTCTCCTTTTTTTGTGTAAAAGAACTAGAAAACTCTCGTTCCAAATTTTTGGAAAGTTTCCTGTCGTAAAAATAAAACTGAACAATTTTTGGATTGGTTTTAATAAAGTAAGTGAGAAACGAACCGTCAATCAAAAGAACGAACGATCCATGGACAATGGCAACATCGGACACACTAAGAAACAAGGACACCACTTAAGTACGGGACAAAAAAGAAAAATGAAGACACACATAGGGATGAACAACACGGACCCAATAAAAACCATGGGTGAGATCAGGTGTTCCGGTAGAGTAAGCATCTCCTGCTTCTTATAAGACACCCGCCGTGTTGAACATGTCAAATCTGGATAATTGGAATTGCATTTTTCAGCATTTCATTGGAAATCATATCTGAAGATACTGATTTGCCATTTTTATACGACCGCAAAAATTTTGCGGTCGTATTATGGTATGGCGCAGTCGTCGGCGTCGGCGTCTGTGGCCAGCATTACTTTGTTTCTAGTGGACGGATCATCTTCAAATTTCAGTATGTAGTTTCTTGGCATAATGGCTATCCCGGGTTTCAATTTCGGGTTTATGGCCCCACCCGTTTCAGAAAAAGGGGCCAAAAAGGGGTAAAATTGGGTATTTTTGTGTCTGTGGACAGCATAACTTTGGTTCCAGTGAACAGATCATTTTCAAATTTTAGTATGATGTTTCTTGGCACATGCTTTAGCCCGGGCTATAATTTTATGTTCCTGGCCCCGCTCGTTTTAGAAAAAGGGGCCAAAAGGGGTTAAATTGGTTGTTTTCACATATTTGACTGTAGAATCTTTATTATTTATCGGATTTTGATGGGGTTTCTTTCAGTAAACTCCTTAAAAAATTTCCAATCTGGTCTATGCCAACAGATTTCACGTGGCATGTACCGTTTACGAGATAAATGGGGCCCTAAAGGGGCGAATTTCAAAAATTTCATTTTTTTATTTTTAGTCCAATTTTGATGCAATTTTTTCCAAAGGATTCCTAATGAAAAATTATCGTAGCGCTCTACTATTAGATTTTTGGTAACTTGTTTCCTTACCCAGCTATGAGGGGCTGAAGGGGGCCAAAATCGTAAATTTACAGATAACCAAAAAATTTATTTTTCATCGGATTTCGATGATGGGATTTTTTTCTTTGGATTCCTCTTGATGTAAGCTTTCAGTTTTATGTCAACGGATTTGGCGTAGCTCTTACCGTTTCCGAGCTATAAGGGGCTGAAGGGGCCAAAATTGTAAATTTACAGATAACCTAAAATTTTTATTTTTCATCGAATTTCGATGGGATTTTATTCTTTGATTCCTCTTTATGTAAGCTTTCAGTTATATGTCAGCGGATTTGGCGTAGCTCGACTTACCGTTTCCGAATTATGAGGGGTCGAAGGGGGCCAAAATTGTAAATTTACAGATAACCTAAAAATTGTATTTTTCGTCGGATTTCGATGGGATTTTTTTCTTTGGATTCTACTTGATGTAAGCTTTCAGTAATATTTCAACGGATTGGACGTAGCTCTTGCCGTTCCCGAGCTATGAGGGGCCGAAGGGGGCCAAAATCGTAAATTTACAGATTACCTTAAATTTTTATTTTTCATCGCATTTCGATGGGATTTTTTTCTTTTGATTCCTCTTGATATAAGCTTTCAGCATCATGTCAATGGATTGGGCGTAGCTCTTACCGTTTCTGAGCTATAGAGGGTCAAAGAGGAGTCATAAGGAGTCATAAGGGCTAATTTTTATTTTCCCTAGTTTGTGTCCAGCTAATTACTTGGTCAAGCTCTTTCCTATGTCCATACTCACTTTAAATTACACTTTTTCAAATTTCAGTGGACGACATGCTGCGGTCGTATCATGCTGCGCTCAGCGTAGCCCTTTATTAAAGACTTTATTGCTTCTAAAATTTCAACTGTGCTTATTTCATTGTTGAGATTATCAGTTATATGGTTATTTCTGACTTTTCCATGTCTTCCCTAAGAATTATATAATCTTTAATTATATCACTTTGCTTTTCGTTATGATTTCTATCACTACTGTTTAATTTTCTATAATAGAATTCTACAAATTCATCATGTGGTAAAATATTATCTGACGGGCTTTTTTGGAATTTTTGTTTATCTAATTTATTCAAGGTATCCCAAAATGTTTTAGGATTCTTGGTACTTAAATAACAGAGTTCAGAACAGATCTTTTCTTTATACTGCTTCTCTTCAAATTTACAAAGACGTCTTAATTTAGACCTAAATAAATAGAATTTATGCCTATATTCAGTATTTTGTGGATTCTCGTTAACCAATTTTTCATAACTAATTTTTTTTAATTAATATTGTGGCGTGCTAGGCGCACGGGATATCTTATTATTGCTGTTCGTACCAGGTTGTACATGGATTCAAGTTGTTCAATTATAAAACAGTATATCAACAATAAGAATATATACAACGACTACATGTCGGTAATTAAAACATGTTCTCTACGGACATTTAGGCTCTCGGCTCAAACTGTCCAGTGACGCCTTGTACTTAGGTACACTTTGTCCTGGACACTCTACTCTAACTGGTAAAAGTTGTCCTGGTGCTTAGCTATAACTTCGTGACTTGCACAATGTGGCTTATCTAATTAGGGGTTCACTTCTATTTTAGTAGTAACCACTTACTGACAAAGGTCTTGTCAATGGTTCTGTCTATTACAAAATGAACACTGGGGCTTTCGCTTGAGCTCTTTTTATACTAGGATGCCAAAACTTAGACTAGTCCTAATGGAGAACAGACCATTCGATTCCTTTTTCGATGCCTTTACTTTACCCTTTAGTATTCCCTTAGAGCGCCCCTTATAACTTGGACTCAGCCAGTCAAACTTCCCACCGAAATAGTTGTTAGGACGCGTATCCAGTGCAAACTATCACGGTCAGCCATGCGTTTGAGATAATCAGGATCTGTAAGTACAATTCGAACTAATATTTAATCCAGAGTAAATCCACAGGTAAACAATAATGAATTGATAAAAAAATGAATATACATCACATTACCCACGCTTCATGAACAATGCGTCCCGCATGTTCCATTCATGATTATGAGAAAACAACTTTTTATGGAAAGGGCATATTATTAATAAACTAGATTTATTAACCAATATCTTTTGCGTTTTTTATTTTTCCTATTTACAAGAGGCGAAACCCTCATCACTTCAAATCGTCGGGTGGATGGTCTCCTTGATCTCTGTGATCTTAATCTTTTTATGACATTCCCTATACGATGTCTCATTGATAACTTTCTTTGTGTACATTAATGGGTCTGTTTGCGCAGCTCCATCTACAATATGTATACTTCTCTTCTGTGTCACAACAGGTAATACACCGTCAGTTCTACTCGTTCCAGCTTTCTCGCTGTCCATTACAACTTTATAAACCTCAATGTTTTCTCTAGATTCTTTAACATCTTGAGTCTTCTGAGTTGCATCACCACTACTCAAATCATTTTTTGTAATACCAGGAACTCTCGGCCTGGTAGGTTTCCTCTCACAGGATCCAAGTTCAATATTCCTTGCACCTGATGGTTAGAGTTTTAGAGATTTATGATTTTCGAATTTCCCCTTTCCTCGTTCTTGCTTCGGTATTCGTTTGCCCATGTATTTCAACTTTGTCCTGTCAAGTTCTTATTTTCGATATCTTGTACGTCTGATTCAACATCTTCTCCTTTATTCGATTCATCCTGAATAACGCTTCCCGGGGTCTTGTTCCTCCCAGTCTTCTTTCAGCTCCTGTTCACTCTCACTTTCACTCATACTTAGATCTTCTGCAACACGTTTGTCTCTTCAGGTTTTTGTACTTGTCTGTGTTATAATAACAGTCTGTAAAGTGACAAAAATGTCTGGTACTTGCACATTCAGTGAAATGGACATCTCGTTCCTCTTTGGTGGCGAATGACGTCGGGCAGAACCCACATTTCAATGCTGAATTAGTATTCGTTTTACGAATCGTCGTCTTGGTTTTAGCCATTTTGTTCTGCAACGACAAATAGATGAAATATGTACAAAGTTTTCTGTGTTTTTCTATGAAATATGTACAAAGTTTTCTGTGTTTTTCTGACAAAACTATCCTATTCATAATCAGCCAGCCAGGCTGGTTTCCGCCTGTGTCTAAAACCTCTTCCTTCCTTCGGGTCCTCCAAATCATCCCCTGTTATCTCTGGCAAGTCATCTTCCATGAGGCATTCTGTACCTTCCCGTTTCTCTCCGTACGTATCTGCGCCCCGGACATTTCATCACTTAAACGCTGATCATACCTCTTTCTAATACTATCTACATGGATTATTTGTAGTTTTCCACCCTGACCACAGTTTATCTTGTATGTCAGATCTCCATACTTATCCAACATCGTACGGGCCCCTCCAAAAGCTTGCTTATTTTGAAGAACATCCCGCCTTTCGTACCGGAAAGTACACATATACCTGATCTTCTATTTCAAACGTTTGGTATGATAACTGGAGGTCATGATACCTCTTTATTGCCTTCGCATTTCTCTAGCTACTTTATGACGTACAAAACTATGTGCATCCTCTAATCGCTCTTTCAAGACCCATGCCCAATTATTGTCGGGGATACTCTTTATAGAATGCGGCATCTCGTATTTAATGTCTAAAGGGGTTGAAACTTCACGACCGAGCATGAGGCTATTTGGTGACTGGTCGGTTGTTTCATGTTCGGTGGATCTATACGCCACCATCACAAAAAGAATATAATTGTCCCAGTCCCTTTGATGTTCGTCCACATAGGAACTTAACATTGTCACTAGGGTCTTATTGAATCTCTCTACCATCTCATCCGATTGGGGATGGTAGGGAGTCGTTCGGGTCTTCTTTATATTTAGGATGTTTCATACTTCCCTAAATAACTTGCTCTCATATTGACGTCCCTGGTCTGAGTGAATGACCGATTGGAATCCAAATCTAGCAACCACTTGCTCCACAATTATATAAGGCACAGTGCTTGCTTCCATATTACTCATTGGGAAGCATTCTGTCCATTTTGTGTAGTAGTCTGATACTACCAAAATGATGTACTTATTCCCATTCTCTGTTTCTGGGAGTTCGCCAAGAGTATCCGTTGCGAGCCTATCCCTTGGACAACTTGCTTCTACTGTGGCCATAGGGGCATGCTTTTTCTTTTGAGGGCCTTTTCTTCGTTTGCATGCATCACAACCCGATATGTATGACCTGACATCGGAGCGTAAACCAGGCCAGTAGTATTTGCTCCTTATTTATGCCGTAGTTTTTCTAATTCCCAAATGGCTTGCAGATATTTCATTATGACAATACTGTAAAATTTGTCTTAGTTCAGCCATTGGAACTTTTGCTTGAATCAATGCATGTTTCTCATTTTGGATGTTTAAAATACCTTAATAGTTACCCTTCATCTATCTTTAAAATCGGTCACCGATGCCAAAGTGACCCCAAAAAGAGACTCTTTGCTGATAATTCGCCCGGATCAGATCTCTTACCACTTGTTACCCAAGATTTTACCAGGTTAACGTCGGGGTCGTTCTATTGGATATCCACCAATGTCAGTCCTTCACGGTCTTGAATACTGTCGTTCACCTTTGTTGACGCCACAGATACTTTATTCTCACCTATTTCCCCTTTGATTAACGTCAACCGTGTAACTTTCAACTGTTTATCACATATTTATACGCATTTTGTACCATTTTGCATATGTAATAACCGGATGAAAGTCTGATCGATATCCGTGTCCGGGGCGGATAACTTATCTGCCCTGTTTTGGTGACGTCATCTAGCAACGTAAACAAAATATGGATGAAGCCGTAGCTTCTTCTCGGTATAGAAATGTTTTGAAAATGAAAAGTCAGAGTTTGTTGGTGCCTTAAAATTGAAACACCAAACAGAAACCTTCTTGATGCTGAAATTTTCAAACAGTGGCATCGCACCGTAGGTGAACTCCGTAAGATTTCACCAAGTCAAGATGGCACTGCAGTTTTACAATGTTATTCTTGGCAAGATTTTTTCATCTTTCAGATGAGAAAGATGCAGTTTTTGGACACTAATTGATCCGTTGTTTTTAAGCATCTCAACAGATACATGTAACATAGTATGATACGTATTGCAACAATAAAAAAGAAGTGTGTGTGTGGGGGTGTCAATCTGAGTTTGCATAAATTTTATCCATTTTAAAAACAAAATAAATATGTAATTGTTTTCTTTTAGCTTGCAACATTTTCCCCGTCAAATATGTGATAAAAAGATTATGACATGTCTATTCCGGTATCTGCCCTGATATCAGCCCTCTACCGATATCTGCCCTCCGCTACCGCGTCGGGCAGATATCAGGTCTCGGGACTGATATCAGGGCAGATACCGGAATAGACATGTAATAATCTATACTTCAGTCTCAGCTGAAAATCCACACTGATGACAAGGCACTTTACTGAAGGCATCAGCATTACGATGCTGTGAACCTGGTCTGTGTACAATTTTAAAAATCATATTCGCTTAGGACCTCGAGCCATCTGGGTAGCTAGTTGACCCTCTGGGTTTTTAAATTTCATTAGCCAATTAAGCGAACTATGATCTGCGCGGATAGTAAAACGCTTGCCAAGTAGATATGGTTTAAATTGCTCGAAATATTCGCAACGGCTGGCAATTCTTTTCGTGTCACGCAGTATTTCCTCTCAGACTTGGACAAAGTTGTGCTTGCGTACGACACAACATGCTCCTTTCCATCATCTAGTACTTGTGAAAGTACAGCCCCCTATCGAATTCATACTTGCACCCGTGTCTAGAATGAATTCTTTTGTAAAATCAGGGTGCGTTAATATCGGAGCTTGTGACAACTCGGACATTAATTTTTCAAACGATTCTTGACACTTGGTCGTCCAGTTAAACGGGTTTCCCTTTTCTGTCAGCCTATTCAAACACTTTACGATGGACGCAAAGTTTTTCACAAACCGTCTGTAATAACTATAGAGACGGACAAACGAACGTACTTCAGTAGTTATTGTTGGTATTGGCCAGCACTTGATCAAGCTTATTTTGTCAGGATCAGTAGCTGTCCCCGATTTTGATACCACATGACCAAGATATTTAACTTTGTCGGCACGCAAGGTGCACTTTTTGGCCTTCAAATTTAAGCCCGCTGCTTGTACTTCTTTTCTTGCTACTTTTTGGATTATGGTTTTCCATATTATTTGATTTTAATGTTGCTGATTAAAGGTTATTATTATATAGATAGCGGTGAAAGATTGAGATTTCCCAGTGAAAGAAAAGTGATAATTAACTGTGAAATTATTTTCCATAATTTCACTCTAGGAAGTGACGTCACAATAGACGTTGTCAACGTTGTTGTTAAGTAAACGTCACAGCGGATTAATCTTGAAAACGTAGTTCATGAAATGAATCATCAATGGAACCATCAAATATGCGTGAAGATCTATATAATAAAAACTATAACTAATCCTTGATTCTGATTATCGAAAATATTCAACTCATGATCGAATAACGCTGCAATTCACTCATGCGCTCCGCGCATTCGTGAATTACTTCGTTATTCGATCATTCGTTGAATATTTTGCGATAATCAGAATCTTGGATTAGTTATAGTATAACTTCTTGAAACTCGTGTACAGCATAACGATTTTTACTGTATATTATGCAATTTTGGTATTTTTATATTTTTAAACCATTGGACCGATGCCACTGCTGGTGGACATAAGTTCCCGAGGGTATACACCAGTCCAATAGTCGGACTTGTCTGACATGAAAATTTACTTAATAGAAATTTACTGTTTTTATCAAGATTCTAGCCCTTTAAAATACTAGGGCTTCATTCCGTGTATTGCACTCGGTAGATGTCCTTAGTACTGGATTTGGCTTCCTATTTCGGTATTTTTGGAAATAAGTACTTCTTTCATGCTACTTTTTGGATTAATGCTTTCCATATTATTAGATTTAAATGCTGCTGATGAGAGGTTACTCCTTGAAACACGTGTACAGCATATCGAAATTTACTGTATATTATGCATTTTTGTCTCGCCCGCAACGAAAGTCGCGGAAAGCGAGACATATGCGTACAAAATATGACGACGGCGGCGACGGCGTAAACTTCATGTTAAGTTTTTGTGACTAGGTCACTTTCTTAGTAACTATATGTGGTAGGTCAATGATATTTGGTATATAGGTTGGTCTTGAGTAGTACATGACAGTCTTCTATAAGGCTTTCGTCCGTGACCTCAATTTCACGGTCCAATGAACATGTTAAGTTTAGTTTCTCAGTAACTATAAGTTGTAGGTCAATGGTATTTGGGATGTAATATTTTACGAAAGGCTATGGAGTAAATGAACACGAGACCATAACACATATGTCTACTCCAGCTGCATTCATTTGAATGAGCTGTATGGCCATTTCTGAAATTAATTCCTCATCAGCAGCACTAGAACCTAAACAAAGGAAATCCATAATTTCAAAAAATGTTTAAAGTACATAAAACTAAACGAAATCCGAATAATAAGTAATATCAAATACAGCTAAGGACAAAACTACGATGGAGGGAGTTAATCCTTAGGTTTTAGAATTTACATAAGTTGGTCTTAGGTAGTACATGACAGTATGTCATATGGCTTTTGTGCTTGACCTCAATTTCACGGTCTTTTGAGCATGTTAAGTTTTTGTGATTAGGTCATTTTCTCAGTAACTATAAGTGGTAGGTGAATGATATTTGGTATATAGGTTGGTTTTGAGTAGTACACAGGAGTCTGCTATATGGCTTTTGTCTGTGACCTCAATTTCATGTTAAGTTTTTTATGCCCCCGCGACGAAAAGTCGGGGGGCATATTGTTTTACCCTCGTCCGTCCGTTCGTCCGTTCGTTCGTCCGTCCGTCCGTCCGTCCGTCCGTACGAATGAAAAACACAACTATTCATGTTTTTGAGAAAGTTTGCAAACAAATTCCAACTACTTCAAAGGAATCTAACTTACAATAAGTAGATGTGCACACACATATCTTTTTGAATACCCGGTTGCCATGGAAACTGAAAAAAGGCGGGAAAATTCAAAGTGCCTCAAATTTGATAAAACTTTACAAAAAGAATGTCTAGCACCCATAGAAATGATTTTGGGTCTCAGAATTTTCAAAATGGCTGCCGTTGCTGCAGTTGGAAACTGGAAAAAGGCGGGAAAATTCAAAGTGCTTCAAAATGGATGAAACTTTACAGGAAGATTGCCTAGCACCAATAGAATTGATTTTTGGGCTCAGAACTTCCCTTTTATATATTTTGGAAAAACGGGAGGCATATCATTGTGTCCACATTGTATTGTGTCAACACGCACTTAAATATGCACTTGCCATATTGATTCAGGGTTCAATGAGCGGGGGCATAATTAGTTGCCATTCGGCGACAGCTCTAGTTGTTTTTAGTCTAGTTTCTCAGTAACTATAAGTGGTAGGTCAATGATATATGGTATGTAGGTTGGTCTTAGGTAGTTCATAACAGTCTGTCATATGGCTTTTGTCCTTGACATCAATTTCACGGTACGGTGAGCATGTTAAGTTTTTGTGATTAGGTCATTTTCTCAGTAACTATAAGTGGTAGGTCAATAATATTTGGTTTATATGTTGTACTTGCATAGTATATGACAGTCTGCTATATGGCTTTTGTCTGTGACCTCAATTTCATGGTCCAGTGATCATGTTAAGTTTCCTAGTATCTATTAATGTAAGTTCAATAATATTTGGCATGTGGGTTTGTCTGAGATGGAAGATGACAGCCTGCTATTTGGCTTTAGTCCTTGACCTCATTTTCATGGTCGAGTGAACATGTTTGGTTTTTCAGTATCTATCAGTGGTAGGTCATTTATATTTGAATTTTGGTTTTGGGTAATTTGTGACAGTCTGCTATATTGATTTTGTCAGTTAATCTAATTTCACAGTCTAGTGAACATGTTAAGTTTTCGTATTTAGGCAGTTTGAGTTTTCACATCAATTTTGCGATCAAGCAGGGACAGGCGAGACATCAATTTGGGTCCACACTTGGTAACCCTTTGGAACTCGGACCGCTATTTTGCGGCCACATATTCTAGGCCATACTCGCGCCCCTTTGTTATGCTGTCAAACTCTTTAATTTGTTCATACATCATAACTAGTCTGTTTGAGATGTTTTAGTCGGTGTTTACCCATCATGGTATTATTTTCGACTGAGCGTAATTTAGCGTCCTTACTATCTCAAGCCTAAAATGACTACAGTCATAAGCAGTACCAGTATGATCTAGACTGATTAAAATAACTAGAATGGGATTGTAGTGATGTATAAACAGGATAAAAGCGACAGATGTGCAAAGTGGCGAGAATATGGCCTAGAATATTGGACCTTATAGGTTCAATAGGGTAAACTTTCAACTTTTATTAGGTAACACTCAGACACAGTAACATATGTGTAACATGAGGTCAATATGTACAATTTTTCAATAAAGGTGACAGAACAGGTTAAAGCGAATCACACAATAATATAATGATATATTATCTACAAATTAAATAAAAGCAGACAAAACACCAACAAAAATTTACAGGATTGCATTTATCTTTTTAAGAAAAACAGCTAGTCTCTTGAATATTTCTGTATTACACATTGGCGGATCCAAATGTGGGGGGGGGGGGTGTTCCGGGGGATGGAATCCCCCGTTTTTGGACAATCGTGCATTCTTTAATGAATATCCTGATGTTTTACTAAGAAATACCATCAAAACTTTTCGCGCCTCGCTCTGCTCGCCAATATTTTCTTTCATGTCTAAATTGGAACCCCCTTTTAAAATTCCCTGAATCCGCGCCTGTTACATATTGAAAATAGTTTATACATTTTTTGATGATTTGGAGTAGTAGCGGGGCAGATATTTATCTCTCAGTCTGACAATATCATTACTAGTACAGAAAAAAACAAAATGGTATTAATCACCTATAACATTTGAGTTACAAAGATGACAAAGCGCTCTTCTCGGGGTATATTTTCCCAACGACCTGTTTCAAAGGGAAAACGTAAATTAGAAGTTCTAATTTTTGTTATCCAAAGTTAGTTTTGTTAAATAGTTTTTAAGTCCAAATTCATATTTAAACATAGAGTAAAATAAACCACGAGACGCATTATGCAACTTACTGAACCATTTTTAACTCGTAAGCCGAAGGCGGAGAGTTCTTAATATGACAAGAAAAAATCACTTGCGGCTTCAAGCCTATTAACAGCTCTAAAAGATGATTTTAGTGCTTCCGATAAAATATAGTTCGCAAGTTTCTATCAATATCTTATACAATGTGTATTTAAGTTATATTTCTTCATTTTTTTAGTTGAATACGGTGTTGTGATATTAAATTGAAAACAATATGCATGTTTATCAAATAAATCGTTTTTTATATTGCGTCTGAGATCAAAGAGCCTGTCGCGCAGTTGCATAATGCATCGGTCTGTATGTTTGATTTACCTCCCTTTGTACACTCTTCGAAAACATAAATAATTTTATTCAAAATAAATTGTTTACATGTGATATGTGTATTGCACAATCGTCACAAAATCTGATTATTTTCACGTACGTATTACAGAATAACTTGAAAACATGCAGACGTATGCAGTAGTTCTTTGGATGACTACGAAGTTTTGCCACGTATAGATTTTCAGGGCTTTCGAGTTTCAGCTCCATCGGAGCTTTGATTGAATAAACTGATCACAGAGAATTTGTTTTGTCAAACTTTTATCGTAAACTGGAAATTGAGAAATTCCAATATCATGGATATCGTAAATATATGTTCAAATCAAGCATAGTATGCTAAGTTAGTGCATAACATCACATACCAAGTTATAAGCACCAGAAATGGTAGAAACGTTTTATTAGAAAGTTGAGAGTTTTTCAAGGCTTGAGATCGCCAGGCAGCTGAATTGAGGTCCAGTGAAAATAATACCAATATGGCCAAACACCAGTTGACTATAACAACTCAACTGGGCCGGCTAGCTATGAAGCATGGTATAATTCAGAAAGTAATATTAATGGGCACGTGTATGGCCAAAAACCTGGGCAGCAACATTAACATTACAGGATGGATATGGGGTTTGCAATTGAGATGCACCAATAATATAAAACAATTATGATATTTATGGCATATTGTAACTTAAAATAGAATAGAACTGAAGTACTTTAGTTTGACGTAAAACCACGAGAGGAAAAAATTAAATACTTAAAATCCTCAAACTAGTCCTAAATATTCTCAATACGACTGATTTATAGTCAAGAACAAAAAATATTATACGTAAGTAGCAAAATATGTATGTTTTGCTAGGCCGCAAACTAGCAGCCCGTGTCAAAACTCATTTTTATACCCCCAAACAAAGTTTGGGGTATACAGGAATCACCCTGTCCGTCCGTCTGTCTGTCCGTCCGTCTGTCCTTCCGTCCATATACCTTGTCAGCGGATGTTCTCCTAAACGGCTGCTTAGATTTTGATGAAATGTTACACAGTTGTAGTACATTATCTGAAGATGAGCATGCATGAAGCGATATACTTGCTGTCCGAAACTTTGAAGGGGAGATAATTCGTCTTTGAATATTATCTGGCAAACAGGGGATGAACCTTGTCAGCGCATGTTCTCCTAAATGGCTGCTTGGATTTTGATGAAATGTTACACATTTACAGTACACCACCTGAAGATGTGCATGAAGTTATATGGTTCCTGCCCGAAGTTTTAAAGGGGAGATAATTTGACTTTGAGTATTTTCTGGAAAAAAAGAGGGCGGGAGTATATGGCAAGCGAAATTAACATAAATGCAGAGAAACTCGGTTTTGGTTAGCGAAACCGGGTTTCGCTGTCTGTAAAGCTAGGTTTCCTGACAGGAAACCCAGGGCTTCCTGGACTAAACTCGACTTTAGTACTGCAAATGTGAGTTTCCTCTTAGAAATACATACAATGCTCAGCATCCAATGGGTTTCTGAAGCTAAACCCAAGTTTCCTCAAGCAAATGTAGGTTTTCCTCACTGAAACCGGGTTTCGCTCTATAGAAACCTGGTTTTGCTCTGGAAACCTAGGGTTTCCTCGGCTAAACTTTACTTTGGTATTGCAAATTGTAGTTTTACTTTATTATTACATAGAAGGCTGAGGATAAAATGAATTTCTAAAGCTAAACCCAAGTTTCCTCCTGCAAATGTGGGTTTTAGACGACGATATAATTTTCTCATAGGAAATACATAATAGGCAGATTACTGAATTTGATTAGTCAATTATCCTTACTGAATTAGTAAGCTTTATTTTCATTGGTTGGAATTATTTTCTTTCTCAACTTTCATTTTAGATATTTTGAATAAGTTAGCTTGCAATTAATTATAAAATTTATCCCGTAAGTTTTATTATTACATTGCCTAGAGACGAATAAAGTTTACCGTTTTTTATTTCACATCTTGTCGTGTTGGGGTCGTTGTATATTTGCCGTATTTCTTGCAAACCGAAAAAAGTATAAAGTATCGTGCACCCGTGGATCGTGCAAGCCAAATTCTATTTTTTCGTTCCTCGTTTTTCTCGTACGCCACGTGCATGGTACCCCCTGTACGACCTTAAAGATATCTGGCTAAATTTTCTATCGGTGTGTATGAAGCACGGATCAAGAGCATTGATAGCAGATGTCGAGATATCGCCAAAAAGGGTAAGAATCCATTCGCGGATCCAGAAGGGGTCCGGGACCCCTTTTTTCTAAAACAAAAATTGTTTTGTACAGATTTTTTTACCTTTATGTCAAAGTGACATGAATACAAGCTTAACAAGGTGAAAATCATATCGGGAGCACTTAGCATTCCAAAAACATTTTGCCACTTTTGTCATTTTTTGCCAAAATTCTGCACTGTATTCTCAGATCCGGCGTGACGTATCAGCTCGTTAGATACAACATCCGGGCACTCGTGTCGGTGAAGCTTTATCTTAGATACCATACTAATGAAGTGTTTTATAACCCTCGAATATTACACATAAGAAAGTATTTAACGAACAGGTGTGAATTCTAAGGGACCGACCATTTAACTTGAAAGGGGGGGGGGGGGG